>OZ019962.1:4647829-4670493 GCA_963970385.1 Theonella swinhoei | reverse complement strand
GGCAACTGTGCATATCACGTTCACAGAGGACCAAGAGGAAGTCAGTAACAGTGGTGGTGGGCCTCAAGACATTTGGTAAGTGGTATTTGCTAGAAGCTGGTAATGTGGTCTATATCTCCACACTGAACGTGCAGATATTGATCTAAAGAGAGCATCAAAATCCTTTGCTCAGCACTACTCCTGTGGCAGCTCTGTCACTGGAGAGGATGAGATAGTCATTCAAGGAGACGTGTATGACGACATAGTTGACTTTGTCCGGGACAAGTGGCCACAGGCAAGCATTGTTTGCCCCCACCACAGGTACCCCCAGTCCTACCACTTACATTGCAGGTGACAGATGATTGTATCAAATACATTGGAGAACAGAAGAGATGATGCTGTGAATCACTGATCATTCATTACTGACTGAGACCTTGACCATATTGACCATTTAAAGTACAATCAGATTATCTGCAATTAGTGATCTTTAAGGAAGTTTCTAAGGGCCTTGAGGCTGTGCTCCACATAGCACCTGTGTTCATGTACTCGGTAGAACTGTACCACTTCGACTGCAAACCTTTGATCTATGCCCCTCTCCTGTAAATAGCCTACTAAACTGTCATACAGGTCCTGCACAAGAACGTTTATCATGAAAATTACACAGGTCAGGCAACATAACACACCTTGCCTGAAACAGTCAATATAAAATAGGTGAGATTCAACACTCACTTTGCAGGTAATGCTCTTACTAAGGCAGCTTGGCCAAATCACATACAAACCACAGCAAGGTACTCACTGTGCTCAGGTTATCAGCACTGAGAGTATACACCGAGTCTGTATCCTGAGAGTTGGGAGGAGTTACAGACACTGTGTCTATAGTCAGGTTATCCCATTCATTTCCTTGTTCGACATATGATTTATTTTCATCAAATGAGCAGTCCACCTGTAGCCTAGAGCCCTGCAGTAATGCACAGTAGAGATAGGGTAGGGGGAGCATACACCAGATAACCACTTACAGCTAAATTTGTGATAGTGACAGTGAAGGCAGGAACAAAAATTGGCTGGTGGAAAGAAACAATTTAAATGCAGATGCAGCACATCTCTCTCTCTCTCTCTCTCACACACACACACACACACACACACACACACACACACACACACACACACACACACACACACACACACACACACACACACACACACACACACACACACACACACACACACACACACACCTCTGCCTCCTCCTCCTCCCCTTCCTCTCCCAGTTCTTCAGGTATTACTTCCACCGCATTGTGTGTGTCCAGCTCAACAACTACTCTGCAATGTACACCTGAGATGCATATGTTATCTCAAAAACAAATACAAAAAACTGACTTCTCTGTGCCATGTTGCCTCTGCAGTGTTGCTGTGCAACCACTGACAGTAGTGTCAAACCCTGTGACCACTGGTAGCTGCTCTGTCAATCCTTGTTCAAGTCCTACCTCCTCTTGCACACAGGACAGTAACCTCATCCCTGCACCAGCTGCACTGTAATGTCGTAAACTCGGTAGGTGTGCTTGTCTGCCTACACCATGTATGGCTGTGGCACGAGATTACATAATTTCACATGTCACGTGCATACATATATAGCTACCAGTGTGCTATGCACATGTATTTCCATGCAATGGTCGATCAACTCACCATATAAGGGTCTCCGTGACCGCAGCAGAAGTACATTAGTAATACGCCAACAGCTCAGTGAAAACACAATCCTTCTGAAAGCACAAGCCATAGCCACGAACCCAGGCAAGCAAGGCAGTGTCGCAGTGAGCATGAGAAGGCAGAACACGTGCCATTCGTTTCGATCGGCGCGCGCGAAGCGTAATGATCACGTGAGAAAAATTGATTCACTGGCCGGCTCTCTATAAACACATACTGCCTTTGTACCTCAGTAACCACTGACAAACACAGAGACGTTGACGGGACAGTGTTCTCTCTGACTTGCTTTAGTGGTAAGCACCTTGGATGGTAGCGTCTTGTTTAAGTGTATGCTCGCCTTTTCTCCTGGCATGTAGTATGAGAATAGGCGGCCGTGTGTGCATGTGATGGCGGAAGGCGACAAACAATTGAACGTGGATAGTATCATTCAGAGGCTACTGGAAGGTACGGAAAGTTTTATTGTGCACTCGTCCCCGAGTAGTTTGGTGTAAAAGCTTTTTTTTGACTCTTACTCTGAATCCAGTTCGAGGTTCTAGACCAGGTAAAAATGTCCAGTTGACGGAGGCAGAGATAAGGGGCTTGTGCCTCAAGTCAAGAGAAATCTTTTTGAGCCAGCCTATTCTCTTGGAGCTGGAAGCACCTCTCAAAATTTGTGGTGAGTTTCATAAAATCACTGTGATGGGGTTTTCACATCGTTAGGTCATTTATCTGTGTGCCTCTGTCTCCAGGTGACATCCATGGCCAGTACTACGACCTCTTGCGGCTCTTTGAGTATGGTGGCTTTCCTCCAGAATCAAATTACTTGTTCCTTGGGGACTATGTAGATAGAGGAAAGCAGTCACTGGAAACAATTTGCCTGTTGTTGGCTTACAAAATCAAGTACCCGGAAAACTTCTTTCTCCTTCGAGGGAACCATGAGTGTGCCTCTATCAACAGGATATATGGTTTCTACGATGAATGTAAGTCTTCCCCTCACCCCACCCCTTCCACCCTCAGTAACTGTTCTCATGGTGTAGGCAAGAGGAGGTACAACATCAGATTGTGGAAGACCTTCACTGATTGTTTCAACTGTTTACCTGTGGCTGCTATATTGGACGAGAAGATATTCTGTTGCCATGGAGGTAAGGGAAGGGGAAGTGGCATGCAATTTGTGTTACCTGGTGTAGGACAACACCGTTTTTGGCATCTACACATCTGCTTGTGTTTCCTGGCACTAGGCCTGTCACCTGATCTTCAGTCCATGGAGCAGATAAGAAGGATCATGAGACCGACTGATGTCCCTGACCAAGGTAAATGTCGTCTCACAGATGCTATATGATGACCCCTCCCTTCTTACAATACAGGTTTGTTGTGTGATCTGTTGTGGGCGGACCCTGACAAGGAGACCATGGGATGGGGAGAGAATGACAGAGGCGTGTCCTTCACCTTTGGACCAGAAATTGTGTCCAAATTCCTTACCAAGCATGACCTGGACCTCATCTGCAGAGCTCATCAGGTCAGAGTATGTGGTTGGTGTGGTAGTACACACTCACTCCCCCCCCCCCCCTCTTCCCCTCCCCTCCCCTCCCCTCCCCTTCCCTTCCCTCCCTCCCTCTCTCAAGGTGGTGGAGGATGGTTACGAGTTCTTTGCAAAGAGGCAACTAGTAACTCTGTTCTCTGCTCCCAACTACTGTGGAGAGTTTGATAATGCTGGAGCCATGATGAGTGTGGACGAGACTCTGATGTGCTCCTTCCAGGTATGCAGGGTCACCTCCTTACACACATGGCCTGATTGTGGCCTTGATATTCCAGATTCTGAAGCCAGCACAGGATAAGCGGAAAATCTACCCATTTGGAGCAGGGGGCCAAGCAGGTCGACCCAATACTCCACCCAAAGCTGGAAATGGGAAGGGAAAAAAGAAATAGGCCATTATGCCTACTTCCACAGTAGACTGAATTGCACTTAACCATGCCCACTGTCTCACACATGTCTGTTGACTTGTATCATAATTTTATTCTGTGCTTTTGCATCTACAATAGATATATAAAGATTGATTGCACATTGACACGTGAATACAATGATCATGCGCATGTGTGGTGTTACGAAGTGTGGACACGTGTATTGGACGTAAGGACACTCATTTTCCACCAATAACAAAATGTGGCTCTTCCTCATGATCAACATCTGCTTCATGATCACTGTTCCTCTCTTCATCTATCTTCTCCATCCCACTCTGTCCATTGCCTTTCTTCTTAAGCTTTTGCCGCTGTTTCCTCTTCAACCTAATATGGATTCATGTTAAATGTACCAATTCCAACAAACCTAGTTAGTTAGAGTACCTTTTGGCCCTCTTTTTGGCTGTCCTAGCATCAGCCTCTGCTCTGTGAGCTGCTAGAGTTTGCTGAAAGTCATCATCCAGGTCTTCCTCAATAGCTTGTGTGAAGATGTAATCTTGTCTGTCATTCTCTCTGCGGCGCAAGTGACGGTATACGTGGAACACTTCACTGCCTGCCCCAGCACTAGAACCTGTGTGTACAAGTATTAGATATGTACATTTCAGTGTACTATTAAAGACTGACCCATGTAGAAGCGAACGAAGTCGGGAGGATCTTTTGGCTTCCTATCTCTGGTAGGTTCAGGGATATCCACGGGTTTTTCCTGTATGCAACGCGGTATATACGTGCTACCTAATATACAGCATTAGTGCGACAAGCACACACGTTACCGGGTGCTCCATTAACTTCTCCAAGTGCCGTCTGTGGTGGTCTCTAGTTGGATTCTTGCTCGCCCTCTTCCTCTCTTCTCCACTCCGTTCCCTTTCTCTCCACCTGCCTCGCTCATCTTTTTCTCTATGCTTGTCTTCTGTGTCTCTCAATCTGTCTTTCTCCCTTTCCTTTTCCCTGTCTCTGTCTCTGTCCCTGTCCCTTGAGTGCCTCGTTCTGTCCATTGCAGCAGAGCTGAGAAATGAGCTTCAAATAGAGTTTTGCCACCCACGCAGTCTAGTTACTACTGATGTCATGGAAGTGTCTACGACTACAACATGCCTATGCGTTGTTGGAGCGTCCTTAGCAGTAGGTGTATACATCTTGTGGGGTCCAGAGTACTTCTTCAAGCAGAGAGGTAATTTTGCAGGCCTAATAACCCCTCACAGTGGAAGACTTATCCCAACAACTTACAGGTCGATGTGTGGGCCTGCAGAATATAGGGAACACCTGCTTCGTAAATGCTGTATTGCAGGTATTAAACTCAGTGACTGTATAGTATATATGTGTAGTTTTATGTGCTACAGGCTCTAGCCTCTGTTGGGTGTGTATTGAAGTGGTTGGAGTCTGTTCGTGGAGGCAGGTTAAACAAAGCATTACTACACATCCTTCAGAGTGAGCCCAGTGATTGTGTGTTAACTTTCATTTATCCTATATCCCTGACTTCAGGTTTGCATAAAGATGGCAGTGGAGTTGTGTCGCCTGCTCCCGTGCTGCAGGCTCTGGTATGGCACGGCTGGGCAGTGAACCAGCAACAACAGGTGAGGGTATGTGGTAACTAGCTCTCACATCATCTGTACATATGTTTCAGGATGCTCATGAACTGTATCATGTGTTTTTAACTACACTGGCCGAGGAACGGGTGAGTACCTCCACCTCTTGTATATTATCCCTCCTCTCTGTACTACTTGTCTGCATAGGAGGAGTGTCCTAGTCTTCTAGCCATATCACTAATGGTTAGCAATTAAAAAACACAGTGCCCAGCTAACTATAGCATGCCTACTGCCATCTGATGTGTCATTTAGGTAGATCAAGACGTTAGTCACGGTGTGGCCTACACCAGAGCAGGTACACTGTACTTTCTGCGGCATGTTTACTGCAGTGGCTGTGGTCTGCAGGTGCCATTCCAACCACACCCAAGTCTGATCCTTGCCCCTTGCAAGGCCTGCTCACAAGTGAGCTGATCTGTTTTACATGCCAACATACAGTGAGCCCAATTCCTGTCTGTAAATAAAAACCTCTGTAGTCAACTTCTACATGTTCAACTGTTGCCCTTGCCTGCTGTAGAATCCAGTCAAGTATGAAATGTTTGAAAGCCTCTCCCTGAACCTCCCACTTCACCTTTCCCAGGTACATATGTACAGGTAAACTACCTCAACATACAATACATGTTGGCCCCATGTGTCCACCCAGTGCTCCCTGCACAGTTGCCTAATGGACTTCATCAAATCAGAGGTGGTGGCTGATGTGGTGTGCTCGAACTGTTCACAGGTACATGCTCATTAGTAGCCACTCTACTGTGAGTCTGACTATCCTCCAGTCTGCTGGCTTCACTGTGAAGAGGAAATTCATGAAGCGATTACAACTAGCCCGTGCTCCACCTATACTATGCTTGCATTTGAAGCAAAGTGTTTGGCTATCATCTGGTAACCTGCATAAGAGTGCTGTGTCTGTGGCATTCCCTGTGCACCTTGACCTTTCAGCCATCGTCAATACACGGTCAGTTGTATATCCAGCAGTTGATCACCGCCACTGACTATATGCATTGCAACTAAATAGAATCCACTGCTACGAGCTGGTGGCTGTGATTGAGCATTTAGGAGGGCCATTATCTGGGCACTACATCACATACCGCTCTGTGCAAGGATCTTACTGGGTACAGACATCAGACAGTAATGTCTACAGCTGCAGTCTCTCTGATGTCCTGAAGGCAAATCCATACATGCTCTTCTACTGCAAAGTAGTTCCAAGTGATGACATATTGTAAGATGTACATTGTGTGTGGATGGCAGCAAGTTGTCAGTCATCAAAACAAAGTTTCACTTGTTAGTGCTATAGGCTACCAGTTCCTTGAACATCTGCAGCCCATAACTTGTGGTTGTCTCTCAGGAGCTGCATGATCAGAGTGGTGTCCTTGTAACTCTCTCCCTCCAGTTGGCCCAGGTCTCCCACAGCTGTATCAAAGGCTGTCTTGGCCAAAGTACATGCTCTCTCTGGAGACCCTAGCACTTCATAGTAGAACACAGAGAAATTGAGGGCCAGACCTAAGCGTATGGGATTGGTGGGGTTCAGTTGATCTTTGGCCACTGCACATGCTGCCTGGTATGCATGTAAGGACTGCTCAGCCGCCTCCCTGCGAGCATCACCACCTGCAACTTCTGTCAGGTAGCGGTAGTAGTCCCCTTTCCTGTTAAATTCCACACAGCATTACATTGGGCTATGGCACACAACCCAGCCTCACATCTTGAGGTAGAAGACGTGGGACTCCTGGCTGGATGCATGTGGCAACAGGTGTGACTCCAGGACCGCCAGCACATCCCCACAGATCTCTTGTAATTCTCTCTCTATGTGCTCCCGGTATTCATGCACAACAGCTAATCTTCTATTGTCCACTCCTTGTCTGAAAAAGAAAGCGTTGGGTTATTTTCGGGTAGGCAACACTTACCTTTTCTCCTTCTGTTCGATGGTTGACACAGCCCTCCATGAGGCTCGTCGTATACCGACTTGATTCTTATAGCCAACTGCCAGTAGGTTACGTTCTTCTACACTCAATTCTACATCCAATGATGCTACACGGCGCATAGCGGACACCATTTCTATGTACCATAGCAAAATATACTACAGGCGGCTGCAGAGTACTGTCAGCTCACCGTCGTATCTCTCAGCCTGCTCGGCTAGCTTGGCCTGATACACATTGTACTCCCTGTCCGCCATTTTCGCCACGCCCACTAGCGCCTAATTATAACGACGCATGCGCATTCCTAGAACTGTAAGTAATTAGCCATCATTTGTTGGTCTAATTCAGCCTCCGATATTTTCCCCTTTTTAAATTTCTTCAACAGTCTAGCATCTTTAGCAAGCTCCTCAAACTCTGACGCAGAGAATATCTGTAGCAGCAAACATATTTCTGCACTGGCCATGGATATACACTGACTGAACTAACCTGCTGTGAACACTTCCTCTTTCTAACACATCTCTGCTTCAATTTTTGCTTTTTCTGAAGAACAACATTAATAATGCATGGTGCATTAGTGGCTGCATGGTTACCCACCCTTTTCCGAGTGAGTGCTATACTATGCGCATTTCTGCTACCCTGTGCTAGCAATATCTGACGCTCCCTCTCTCTCTTCTCCTCTCTGTAAGGAATGTTGTGAGGTGCCACTGGGTGGGAATCAAAGGTTGTGGTGTCCATGGACTTCATTTCAGGCATTTTGGGGAGATGAAGAAGAGCAAAGCCACGGGCATAGGACAGCAGGTCTAGGGCTGGTGAAGGAGTGCATAATTATTATTAACACCCCAAATCCATCACATACCTTGAGCCTTAAAGATTAGCTTGCATTCATGTTTGTAATAAAAGTGAACAAAAGAGACAAATGCCCTCAAGCTCAGCTGGTGTAGCTCTCTGAGGTAATGTGGCATATGACATACACTATACAGCTATGTCAATAGCACTCACCTATCATTTGCTAATAGTTCCCTGGCTTGATCTCTCATGCAGGGAGCATTAGGGGTGGGGTAAGTCTGCAAAGTCAAACCTTTGTTTAATCTTAGGAATTCCACATAACAGGTTTCACTGGGAGTGAGCATAATGAGTGCCTTTCCTTCTTGCCCCATGCGAGCAGTACGCCCATTTCGATGAACAAAGGAACTGTGTACAGATAGCAACACAGAGCACACATCACTAAGCAAGGTTTGTATAAAATGCTGACTTGGCACACGAGGGAGGATCAAATTGCAGTACCCAATCCACTGTGGGGATGTCAACACCACGAGCCATTACATCTGTGCACATTAGTACAGCACTGTACAAAAAGGGCACTTCACTTATTACACTGCAAACCACCATATTAATACTACCTGTCCACAGTTGAGAAGTACTCAAAGACACTCTGTCTCTTACTGCGCATGCGACCATGAAGAGCCATCACTGTCAACCCTGAACAGAGGCTGATATGCAACTAGCACATACCTCACTCCCATCTCAGGTCCACATCGGTTGCTTACCGTGAGATTAGAGAAGAGAAGTAGCTCACAGAAGCACAAGTAGCAAAGAAAACAATGAGTTTCTGGTTCTGAGAGATCACAAGTACCAAGGTAACTATCAATGTACTCACAAGAGGCCCTCACCTGCAGTGTATTCAGCAGAGCCAGCAGAACACTCAATCTCTGTTCAGCTCCACATTCCTACAAACATACAACAGTGATGTGATTAATGTTTTGGTGTCCCAAATGCTGTGTTAATGCTCTCTCTTGCCAGAAACACCCAATGTAGCTACATCATGTGTGCAGATTAAAGACTATCCCCTCACCAGGTAGTAGCAGTGCAAGCCCGATGGAGTGGCAGTAGCACCACTAGCCTGCCCAGGCTCTTTGATTGCCACAGTTACAGGCCGCCTTAATCCTGCTTTAACCAGCTGCTTTACATCTGATGTCAAAGTTGCTGAAAAGAGGCCCTGCAGAGTGAAAACCGTACACTTCAGCATCAGCTACATGTATGTGGCAACTCACTGTTCTGCGCTGCTTTGGCAAATACTGAAGGATGGTAGTAAGGCTAAACAGAAATAAGCACAAGTAGTTACGTAGAGCATACACTATATGGTACCTACCTCTGATGAAAACCCATTTCGAGCAGTCGATCTGCCTCATCCAGAACAAGATACTCCTGAGAAGGGTAAATGCTAGGGCCATGTGGTTGCACATGCTTTACTGTATCTCACCAGTGCACGTACGTGAGAGGCAAGATAACAGTCACTGCGAGAGAGTAGGGCCAGTAGCCGGCCAGGAGTACCCACCACTACCACTGACCTAACAAACACACAGCACTCATGGATGGCTTAATTCTTCACTACCTACTAACCCTTTCTGGTTGATTGCAGTTATGTCCTGGTCTACATCCTTTCCTCCGACTAGTAGGTTCACATCTTTGTCTGCTGGTAGGAATGCACGACACACACCCCAAATCTGGGTGGCAAGCTCTCTAGTGGGAGCAATTATTACAGCGCCTGTCTCCCCAGCTTCCCAAGGCCGACCTCTTTATGTCAATCCAAAAAAGTGGCAGCAAAACATAGACAGACGTAATTTATACACTGCTGTAGTATACCTGGCTATCACAGTCTCTATCACGGGAATGACAAAGGCAAGCGTTTTACCAGATCCAGTGACCTATTATTACAACACAACGCACCATTCAGACACATGCAATAGCAAAATGACGTTTACCGCTTCCACAGCTACATCTTTATGACTCATGAAGAGAGGGATGGTCCTTCTCTGCAAGCGTAGATACTAGCATAATGACTACAGCGCTATCAAGTGGGAAACTCACTTGTACAGGTGTCGGATAAATAAACCCCATGTTATCCAGCACATGCAAACAGTGGGCACATAGAGCAGGTCGCAAAGCCGACCACGTATCCATTTACTAGGGCTAGGGCTAAAAAAATTTAATCTCTATTTAACGCCCGTTGGAGTCCCCGCGTGTTGCAGAAGGAGAAGGTATCTTCGCGCATCCATCACTGTTTGCTACCCTGTACTGTTGGCAGAGACTTATCTTCTAATCTGAGTTATACTTTTCATAGGAGAATGGCGGGAAAGCCACACACACCGAGGAATTACCTCTTGCCCGGTGGAATTTCGCGTTATGGCCGTTCGGCTATGTACCGCAGGAAAGCGCTCTACAAGAAGAAGAAGGTTCCTGTAGTTGCCACGAAAGAGAAGAAACCATATTTTAAAGTGAAGCAGATAAAGGGTGAAAAGAATGGAGGCAAGAGAGTAGTCCCTCTGAAGAAATCGGTGCGTTACTGCAGCTACGTATTAACCTCATGGCTAGCGTTTGAATGTGTATTGTTCCCTCTGTAGCCGCGATTTTACCCCACAGAAGACAACTGCCGTAAGGTGCGTTCCTTCAAAAAGCAGAAACCTGTGAAAGTGCGTGCTAGCATCACACCTGGGACTGTGTTGATCTTGCTGGCTGGTAGACACATGGGCAGGAGGGTAGTGTTCCTGCGACAGTTGCCCTCTGGCCTGCTCATGATTACTGGTGAGGGTATCAAGAAGGGGAAGGAGTCAGCAGGTTTCATAGGTTCTGCCCCCCTCAGGACCATTTTGTGTAAATGGAGTGCCTCTGCGGCGTGTCAACCAGGCATACGTGATTGCTACTAAGACCAAGGTGGACATTGGCCAGGTTGATGTCCCAGCACGACTAGACGATGATTACTTCCGACGTAGTAAATCAAAGACCAAGTCTCCCACTGGTGGAATATTTGCCGAGTCTAAGCAGGTATTAAAAGTTTGTTGGTGAAATTGTTGGACTGAGAAGTCTAATTGTGTAGGGTTATTCAGTGAGTGATGTGCGCAAGGAGGACCAGAGGGCAGTAGACAAGCAGCTATTGCCGCTTATTAAAGCTCAACCCAGCCTCAGACAGTACCTTGCACATCGCTTTTCACTGTCTCGTGGACAATACCCTCATCAGCTGGTCTTCTGAACTGTGTAAAATTTATCAGTTATGATGTTGATTGCCAAACTACGGCCGGCGGGGTGAGAGTAAACTGCGCATGCGATGCGAGCTTGCTGTATGGCCAAGATTTAGTGAGTGGACCATAGTCCGTGGGATGGAGAGGCAATAGTAATTTTATGCTTGTGTACAGTGATTCTGATGGCTTCCAGCTTGTAGTAAGAGGAGGCCGGCCGAGACGGGTGGCCTCGCCCCTCGTGCCTAGTGCAGAAGACAGCGTTCCTCAGTCTAGGGACATAGTGGTCTCTGTACAACGCGCCAAGTGAGACTTTAGGCGGTTATGTGTAAATCTCAAATGACGCGCCATGCACTGCAGGGACAGTTCCAGCCTGAGTCAATTTGCTACACTAGTCAAAGGTAAGTAATGGTTGATCCAGTGCTAGTGTTCAGTGTTATTACCCGTTACAGAGGTACTGCAGAGCATTACCTATGAAGATATCGTGTGCTATGGTATTGGACGTTTCGGGAACTGTTTTATTGCATGCCAGCAACTGGCATTGTTGTTGCACATTGCCTCAGCCAAAGAAGTGAGGTATTTTGGTGTGTGTATGTACTGTGAAGTATGAAGACTGAATGCAGGCTAAGAGTGTGATGGTGTATGATCCCTTGCTTAGCTCAGAGGAGAAGGCAGCTCTGAATGAACTGGGTTGCACTAACATTGAACAGAATGAGGTCATATTTAGGGTATATGAATATATACACACGTTTACATTGATTTCTGAAATGTATGTGCAGCTCTGTCGGAGACGTGTGCAGACATACACATTGTTTTACATGCCACACTGTGGGCAAGCCATGTACAACAACCTCCTCTGGGCCAACTGGTCACCTCACAACCTTTCAAAGGTTGCTCTAATTGGAAATAGTTTTCAGAGCTACATGGAAAGGTCTGTGATGATATATAAATAGTCCAGGGCAACAGCACATATCACTTACAGAGTACCTCACCGTGACTTGAGAGAGAAAGCTCCCTGTATCTTCAAATTGTGTGTATGTAGGAATCATGAATAATAGCACTGTATAATCATTAGATTTTTTTTACAGATGATAGAATGTTTCCAAGAGTGCCCTCTGCCACCCTATATAGAGCCCACTGTCTTCAATGATCTGTCTCTGCACACATTCTCTTTGGACAAGCTGCTTTCAGCTCCATCTGGAACATGGGCTTCCTTACCACCTCCTCCCTCCCACCCTTCAGACCCAGAGATCATATCTTGATACCTGAAACAATCTCTTTCTTTGTTATTCTCACACTCCTGACTATGCCTTAGATACTCCTGTCTCCCCGTGTGTGTCCCGAGATGCTCCTGTCTCCCTGTGTGTCCCCTGAGATGCTCCTGTCTCCCTGTGTGTCCCAAGATGCTCCTGTCTCCCTGTGTGTCCCCTGAGATGCTCCTGTCTCCCTGTGTGTGTCCCGAGATGCCTGTGTGTGTCCTGAGATACTCCTGTCTCCCTGTGTGCATCCAGAGATTCTCCTGTCTCCCTGTGTGTGTCCCGAGATGCTCCCGTCTCCCTGTGTCCCGAGATGCTCCTGTCTCCCTGTGTGTGTCCTGAGATACTCCTGTCTCCCTGTGTGTATCCCGAGATGCCTGTGTGTGTCCTGAAATGCTCCTGTGTATCCCTTTTCCTAATGTGTGCTGCATCCACTATGTTCCTATTGTGTGAATCCATAAAGTTTCCATGAGGTGTTATCCATGCTGTTCCAATCCACTCCCACTTGTCACTATGTGTATGTGCTCCTAGCAAGCCAGGTCAGCTGGAATGGTGTCAAATATTCAAAGAGCAAAGGTCAATACAAGAGGAATATGAAAGTCATAATCTATTAGTAAAAGCAGTCCTTGTAGGCTATGTAAGGTCTGAGCAGTTGGGCCTACCGAGTCTCTTGCTCCCAGTTGTCCCAGTTGTTAGTAGGACCTAGACCTGGAGCGAGACCGAGAGCGGGACTTAGAACGACGATAGGGAGAGGGACTGCGGGAGCCTTTAGGATCCTTGACTCGGATGTATGCTGTCTCTCCCTGCATTACATGAAATCTAACAGTTATGGAACCCAAACAGAACTAAGCTCACCTCGTGGGACCTAAACTTGCTGTCATCCATGTCCCTGAGGGCCCTCTTGAAGTCTTCATAACGAGAAAACTCAACAATACCCGTTCCATCATTATAGGAGTCGGTAAAGACCACATCACCGGCCGAGCGGAAGTGGTCTTTCAGGTCCTGTACGCAACAACGTGACCTAGCCTGAATGACACCCTAACGTGTTTTGGCACACTTATTGCACGCACCTGCCAGGAGCCAGTGGGTGGTAGGCCGGACACGAGAAGCTGGTAACCTTTAGCCCTGTTGCTGGGACGGCCATAGCCCCCAGACGGACGTCGGTTGGGGCCAGTGCCGCGAGATGACGCCCGAGGGAATTCCACTCGAATACGGTAGCCATCAAACGTGTAGCCATCCCGGCCCCTAACAGCGTCATCCGCATCCCTGTTGTTTTAAGTGTAAGATGAAGTAAAATGATACTCGCACCGCTCACAAACCTGGGGTCCTCGAATTCCACAAAGGCAAAGGGAGGACCGCGCCTGTCGTGGAGGTCCACGTCCACGATTTTCCCATACTTGTAGAAAATATCTTCCAAATCTCTGGCGCGAATGTCAGCAGGGAGGTTCCCAACATAGACCTTACAGTCGTTGTTGCCTCCAAACGATCTCTCTCTGTCTCGGTCCATTATCCACGCATGCGCTGAATGTCAAGTTCAGTGTGCGTTATTTCAAGTTCTTACGAATGGTATATACAATATGGAGGCTTCTAGTAGCCCCGTTTGCAATCAGGTAAGACTGGTTTAAAAGTTGAGGGTGTTGTTCCCTGATACGCTATGTCTCTTATTCAATCCGTAATGGTGTAGGTGGATGGCGGAGGTGTTTCGATTGACTACCCCCATTTCTCACCGCCAGGTGCTTCCATCCCTACCTCTCTCTCGGAACCCCTCCTCCCTCTTCCAGTTATAACACCAAACCAAGGTCTTTCTCATCCACTTCCTGTGTATACTGGACAACCATGTCCTGAGCAGTTCTCTACATCACCGTCAGCATTGCCTACGTCAAGAACAGTCTCAAGCTCTCAGGGTGCTATGTCCAGTGACCAAGTCCTTCACTCTTCAGAGCATTTGGGTTATAGTGCAGTAGTGAGGGCTTCCAACACTGGGACAAATACAGCACGTGTACAACAGTTGGAAAGTTTGTGCGTAGATCTGAAGAAGGAAAAGAATGTGATGGAAGAGCAGTTTGGTCAGCAGCGCAAAAAGTTCATGAACCTGATGGTACAGAAAGATGCAGAGCTCACTGTAGTCAAGAAGTCAGTAGAAAACTTATCCAATGAGATAAAGCAGCTGAGGCAGCAGCTTAAACTGAAAGATGAAGAAGTAAGTGGAGTGTAGAGGAGGCAATTGTGTGTCACTGTTTGTCTGCACAGATACTGAACACAAAGGAAGCTAATAAAGTGATGGAGGCTGAAAACAGAGAGGCCTTTGATGTAGACCGGATTAAGTATGAAGAAGAAATTGCGTCTCTTCGTAGGATTATCAATGGTAGTAGAATATGTTTGTGGAAGTTGTCTCTGTGTTACCATGCATTGACTGTGCTCTGCAGTGGAGCGCAGTGAGAGGGAGGGCCTTGGGGGAGACCTATTGGGCAATCCACTGGCAAGTCAGCAGCGCAGCCCGAGCCCAGGAGACCCCTCTCTGGAGAGTGAAATGGCCAAGGCAGTGCAGGAGTCAAGAATGCTGAAGGCTGTGGTGGTTCCCCTCGAGGAGGTATGTAAGGGTGGTGGAACAGTTTTGGTGTGATTTGTTTGGTTGTGGTATCTGCCATTAGGAGATAGACAACCTGAGGTTACAACTGGACGAAACAAGAGGGAGACTACAGCGTATTGAACAGACAAGCACCCCACCACTCATCGATCTAGACACACCCCTCCCTTCAGAAATGTCCAATGCCATCTCTGGTAATGTTTCCCCTACTTCAACTGGTGATGGCAAGGTACAGTACTCGAGCTCCATATGTAGGTATTGTGGTATAGCATGTGTTGTACTGTTAGTTGCAACGGCAGCTGGAATTGGAGCGTTCTGCTAGACACGACTTGGAAATGCACACTAAGACTCTTGAGCAGCAGAAGGCTGTACTGCAAGAGGAAGTTTCTGCTCTGAAGAAGAATGTGAATGATGGTGAGTATGGCAATTGTTTTGCAGGTTGAAGATTATCTGAGTGCCTACTGTAGTAAATGTAAAGCTGGCAGTGGAGCAGGAGAGCAATCAGCAGCTTAAGCAGACCTGGGAGATGGCCAATCAGCACTTTATTGTGGCACAGGATCAGCTGCGTCAACAGATGTATTTTATGCAACAGAAACAGCAACTTTTACAGCCTCCCCAGTCCTCTCGTGGCAGTTCCCCTCACAGCCCTACTGTGTGAGTTCTAACCCTAGCTCAGCTGCCATCAGGACTTCGTTGTGTACTGTGTTGTCTCTGTTGCCTGTCAGTGTTGCCACTGGAGAGGCCACTCCTCTCCCATCCTCTGACTACCCCATGTGAGATGCCTCTTACAGCATTCTATGTTGTGTATATATGTATAGTTGCTTGTCATTCAGTCGTCGAAGTGTCTCATTGGGCGAGTTGAGGGAGAGAGAAGGTGGCAGTCGGCTGGAAACACAAGCTTTTGAGAGTCAAGTGAGGGAGGGCAGTCACTGACCAATGCTTGTGTTTATAATATACTGTGATTGTGTAGCTGAAGAGAGTTATGCGACAGCTGGAGCAGAGGTCGACTATGTGCGAGAGCTATGAAGCACAGTTGCAGCGAGTACAGGAGCAAATGTTGGAAGAGTTGGATGGGAAAGATCAAGAATTGAGTCGGCTTCGAGAGGAATGCAGCAAGGCTCGTGCTGGAGTTATGAGGGAACGGAAGGCCAAAGAAGAACTGAGGAGCAAAATGGAAGAAGCTCGGGAGCAGTTCAAAATTCAGGTACATGTGTAATGATTTTCTTACCCCTATTCCCCGAAAGAAAGCTTGTACATTGATGTGTAGATTGTGCATGCTCTGTAGGTGGAAGGCTTCCAAAAAAACATGCAAGCACAGCAAGCCAAGCTCAAGGCACTGAAGGAGCAGTATACACAGACTAAGCATGAAGCACAGCGGGATTTGGCTAAATTCTCTGATGAAAGGGTTTCACTCTATGCTCATATCACGTCTGCCCAAGAAGAATATGACTGTCTTAAGGTACTACAAGCAGAAGAGGCTCAGAAGTTTGCTCAACACATTAGCGAGGAGAAGAAGGTACACATGCGTACTTTGCACTGTCCTGCTGCTGAAGTATTCCAATGTTTGTGGGACAGGAACGTAAGATAGTAGAAAGATCTCTGGAAGACCTTCGATTGAGACTTACTGAGTTGCAGCAAGAGAAAACAGCTGTAGAGGAGAGTCTTGGGTTACAGCTGACTCAACTCAATGAAAGGCTTCTGGCAGAGCAGAGAGACAAAGCTAACCTGATCAGGCAGCTGGAAGAAGCAAAGAATGAGATTAGTAATGAACAGCATGCCATATTATGTATGAGGTATTATGGATATGCCTCTTTTTTCAGCTGCTTTGGAACTAGTAAAGGCAGAACTTGGTCAAGAACAACAAATGAAGGAAGAGGTGCTTATTTAAATCTTGCTGAACTTACTTACACTTGTGTCATAAATTTAGGCAATGGCTGCCCGTACAGTAGTGGAAGATAAATCTCGGCAGTTCATAGAGGAACAGCAACAGAAATTGGAGAAGGAAGTAGCTGGTAGACAAATAGCAGAGCAACGTGTGAGAGAAATGCAGAAGCAAATATCCTCATTACGTTCCCAGCTTAACACTTCCCAGGAGAATCAGAGAGACTTTGTACAGCTCTGTCAGGAGCTTCAGGTACTAAGTAACCTTTAAGTCAGTTGGTTAATGAATGTAATATTGCAGATGAAGTTGGCAAAGATAGAGGAAGATCGGAAATGTAGTTCACCTTCCCACCCCCCTTGACATGACATTGTTATCAACTTTAATCATTATGGTAGTGGAGGTTTTTAAAAAATATATAGTGTTTACTGGATACATGAGTACAATAATTATTGTATAAGTACTATTATAGTACATACATAACACACACACAACACACACACACACACACACTATTAACCTACATACGGACATAATATAATTTTGCTAATTCGACTGCCATTATCGGCGCGCATGCGCAGGAGGTTACAGTAGTTTTGGTGTATGTCCGTCACATCTGTTTCGTCCTGCAAATGCTGTCTCGTATTCAGCAGGCAAAGGATCCTCAAATTACTCGTGGTGTTTTCTCTGAAACCGCTACATTGCAGAGATTCAGCACTCCCTCCGTTGAAGGCAGGCCTTGTACATATACAGTCGGCCATTTTCTTGCGGAAAGCCGCGCAAGCGCATTATAGTACCGTTAGGGGGGAACTGACCCCGGGGTTTTAGGTTACGCATGAAATATTGTATATTCTCGGAGTCGAGCGGAAGGTGGAAGGTGTCCAGAGAAGTTGTGGTTAGGACTGTGATGTTAGTTTGGTCCAAAGTGTACTAGTACTACTCTAGATTGGAGTGAGATTGGTCTTCTCCCTACTTACACTCTTTATTTCTCTCTTTGTTCTTTGTGTATTTTTGATGCTTGCAACATGTTTTAGTGTGTGTATGATGCCTGTACTACCTGTCTAATTAACCCTCGGCGCGCATGCGCAGGAGGGTTACTGTAGTTGGGTCTGTGTGTCTGTCTGTTAAGTCACATCTCACCTCTGGAGCGTCTGTTCGTCCTGAAAATTCTGTCACATACTCAACGGGCAACAGAGGTCAAAAAATTTGTGGGTTTTTCTCTGAAACCGCTCCGTTCAAAAGATACGGCGTCATTTGCTTACCCGTGACATCCTACAAGGGTACTGCAGCGACATTCCGCGCACTTTTTCGACAGCATAGCTTTCTAAGGGTCCTAAAAAGGCTTTAACAATAGGCTAAACACTACCTGGAATACGACTGGATGTAAGGCAGCAAGCTTCTTTCTCTTAGTCTCCGTTTTTCCTCCGTATACTTTCCGTTACACGTAATTAATAGCGCGTGCGTTTTTAAGGATTCTAGCGCGTGCGCTTTCAAGGATTCGCGCGCACGCCCGTACGCCGAGGGTTCTGCACTTTAGTGCATTCATTTCTTTAATTAACCCTCGGCGCGCATGCGCAGCGAGGGTTACGGACTCAGAACCTGTCATCATGTCTTTTCATTGTGTATGATACTATATTGTAATTCCCTCTCTTGTGTATGCATATGTATCCCTAACACTGGGGGCAAGATACATGAACTTTTGGAACTTTTTTTGGTACGGTAGTTGGGTCTGTCTGTGTGTGTGTCTGTTAAGTCACATCTCACCTCTGAAGCGTCTGTTCGTCCTAAAAATACTGTCACGTACTCAGCAGACAACGGAGGTCGAAAAATATGTGGGGATTTCTCTGAAACAGTTCCGTTGCAGAGATACACGCTTCCTGCGTTGTAGGGTACTGCAGCCACATTCCGCGCACTTTTTCGACGGCAGAGCCTTCTAAGGGTCCTAAAAAGGGTAACAATAGGCTAAACTCCACCTGGAGTACGACTCGATGTAAGGTAGCAAGCTTCTTTCTGTTCAGTCTCCGTCTTTTGCCTAAAGTCTTCCGTATACCTCCCGTTAACGTAATTAGAATGGTAGCGCGTGCGCTTTCAAGGATTCGCGCATGCACGTATGCCGAGGGTTCTGCACTTTAGTGCATTCATTATTGTATAGTTCAAGAGCTTTTATTTTTTCCTCTTTGTACAGATTTTTATTTCTGTTTACATGTAATAATAAAAAAACAGTACTACTACTAGTACTACTACTACTACGTAATACGAATAGTACCAGTACTAGTAGTACTACTACTAAAGTCTATTTGACTTCACCTGGACCCTCGAATTTTGGCAATAACTTCATTATTTTTCACCCAATTTCAAAATAAAGAGTACCATTGGATTCCTCGCGTTTTGCCGCGTCTAGTAATATGTCTCACTAAATCTGAATCTATACCACTCGAAAGATAGCTGTATGTCCAATAAGGAAAGTATGGAGATACCATTGACCGCGAGGAATGTAGTGCGTGATCTTAACCAAACGCGCCGTTTACGCGCGAAGGCTTCTTGCGTGCTCGAAGCGTTTGCTAGCGTGAAAAGCAGCAAGAAAAAGGGGCTACCCGGGATTCTCAGGTTAGTAATGCTAACTAGGCTCCCATGATACTAGCTGGGTGCCAATATTTTCAATGAGATGTAGCGTAGCAGTCAAAACGGTACAACTGAAATATGACATCATGTGATAACGCGCTTCCTGCATCATGGCTCACCATTAGCCACTTATCCCTAGCCTTCGGCCTAACCAAGCCTACAGTACTGGAAAAAACGCACTTCTCGCAGCGTTCAGCACTGCTGCGTGGTTTCCCTGCAGTTACCTGCGCATACCACTACACGCAAACATGCAGGAAGTTGTCAAAATGACGCTCGCCTGCATAACATGTAAAACCGCAACAATTTCCGGGGTCCAGGTGAACACGAATAGACTTTAGAATCACTATCATGCCTTCATACCCATAAGTATGTACATTTCTGTTACACTTCTGGACAATACATTTTCTTCAAAAGCAAAGAAGTCCGGTCCACTTTTGGTAAGACATCAGCTACATTTTAAGCCACCTATTATCCAAGTAAAACATCTTTTTTTTCAATATAATTCTACTTTTGGCATATCCGGTGCACTTCCGGAAAAAATACAAACTTTCCGATATAATCAACGACTTCTGGAATAAAATCCTGAAACTTCCGGGCTCAATTACAACGAAAATAAACGACTTCCAGTATCATGTCTTGTGCACTTTTGGACTAAAAATATGGACATTTCCGATCAAAACAAAACATATTCCTGTCCACTTCCGGCATCACATACGGTAACATCATTGACAAACAATATCAACGACACTCAGTCTACTTCGGAAATAACATGAGGTATAATTCCGGTCATATCACGGCCATATCAACGAGTTCAGGTCAACTTCAGTTATCACATATAATTCCTGTCACATCAAGTACTTTCCGACCAAATCAACTTCCGGATCACCTCCGGTATCACATGTTATAATTCAGGTCAAATCAAGGACTCCGACCAAATCAAAGACTTCCGGTTCACATCCGGCGTCACATCCAGCAAACTTGGTCACATCCCGGACTTTCAGATTAAAATAAACAACTTCTTGTCCACTTCTAGGGTCACATCCGGCAAATTTCAGGTCACATCACTGACTTTCCTATCAAATTAACTATTGGTCCTCTTCAGGTGTCACTTCCAATCCACTTCTGGTCAAATCAAAGACTTTCAGATCAAAATAACGGTTTCTGGTCCACTTCCGGTGACACATCAGGTCCACTTCTAGTTAAACGGACTTACCGATCAAAATAACGACTTTCCATTCACTTCCGGTGACACATCCGGTGGCACATCCGGGCTACTTCCTGTCAAATCACGGACTTTACGATCAAATTAAAGGCTTCCGGTCCACTTTCAGTGTCACATCCGGTCAATTTCCAGTAAAACACTTTCCAATCAAATTAACAGCATCCGGTCCACTTCAAGTGTCACATCCGGTCAATTTCCGGTTAAAAACCGAACTTTGCGAGCAAATTAACGACTTCAGGACAACTTCCTTTGTTACATCCTGTCCATTTCCTGTAAAACAACTTAATTTTTGATCAAATTAAGAGATTCCGCTTCACTTCCGTTAGTACATCCTGGCAACTTTCGGTCAAATAACGAAATTTCCGGTCAAAGCAACGACTTCCGGTCCACTTCCGGTGCCACATCCGGTCTACTCCCGGTCAAATCAACGACTTCCGGTCTATTTCCGGTGTCACATCCGGGCTACTTCCGGTCCTAGGCTAGGGCTGGGCTAGGGCTAGGGGCTAGGGGCTAGGGCTAGGGCTAGGGCTAGGGCTAGGGCTAGGGCTAGGGCTAGGGCTAGGGCTAGGGCTAGGGCTAGGGCTAGGGCTAGGGCTAGGGCTAGGGCTAGGGCTAGGGCTAGGGCTAGGGCTAGGGCTAGGGCTAGGGCTAGGGCTAGGGCTAGGGCTAGGGCTAGGGCTAGGGCTAGGGCTAGGGCTAGGGCTAGGGCTAGGGCTAGGGCTAGGGCTAGGGCTAGGGCTAGGGCTAGGGCTAGGGCTAGGGCTAGGGCTAGGGCTAGGGCTAGGGCTAGGGCTAGGGCTAGGGCTAGGGCTAGGGCTAGGGCTAGGGCTAGGGCTAGGGCTAGGGCTAGGGCTAGGGCTAGGGCTAGGGCTAGGGCTAGGGCTAGGGCTAGGGCTAGGGCTAGGGCTAGGGCTAGGGCTAGGGCTAGGGCTAGGGCTAGGGCTAGGGCTAGGGCTAGGGCTAGGGCTAGGGCTAGGGCTAGGGCTAGGGCTAGGGCTAGGGCTAGGGCTAGGGCTAGGGCTAGGGCTAGGGCTAGGGCTAGGGCTAGGGCTAGGGCTAGGGCTAGGGCTAGGGCTAGGGCTAGGGCTAGGGCTAGGGCTAGGGCTAGGGCTAGGGCTAGGGCTAGGGCTAGGGCTAGGGCTAGGGCTAGGGCTAGGGCTAGGGCTAGGGCTAGGGCTAGGGCTAGGGCTAGGGCTAGGGCTAGGGCTAGGGCTAGGGCTAGGGCTAGGGCTAGGGCTAGGGCTAGGGCTAGGGCTAGGGCTAGGGCTAGGGCTAGGGCTAGGGCTAGGGCTAGGGCTAGGGCTAGGGCTAGGGCTAGGGCTAGGGCTAGGGCTAGGGCTAGGGCTAGGGCTAGGGCTAGGGCTAGGGCTAGGGCTAGGGCTAGGGCTAGGGCTAGGGCTAGGGCTAGGGCTAGGGCTAGGGCTAGGGCTAGGGCTAGGGCTAGGGCTAGGGCTAGGGCTAGGGCTAGGGCTAGGGCTAGGGCTAGGGCTAGGGCTAGGGCTAGGGCTAGGGCTAGGGCTAGGGCTAGGGCTAGGGCTAGGGCTAGGGCTAGGGCTAGGGCTAGGGCTAGGGCTAGGGCTAGGGCTAGGGCTAGGGCTAGGGCTAGGGCTAGGGCTAGGGCTAGGGCTAGGGCTAGGGCTAGGGCTAGGGCTAGGGCTAGGGCTAGGGCTAGGGCTAGGGCTAGGGCTAGGGCTAGGGCTAGGGCTAGGGCTAGGGCTAGGGCTAGGGCTAGGGCTAGGGCTAGGGCTAGGGCTAGGGCTAGGGCTAGGGCTAGGGCTAGGCTAGGGCTAGGGCTAGGGCTAGGGCTAGGGCTAGGCTAGGGCTAGGGCTAGGGCTAGGGCTAGGGCTAGGGCTAGGGCTAGGGCTAGGGCTAGGGCTAGGGCTAGGGCTAGGGCTAGGCTAGGCAAGGCTAGGGCTAGGGCTAGGGCTAGGGCTAGGGCTAGGGCTAGGGCTAGGGCTAGGGCTAGGGCTAGGCGCTAGGGCTAG
>OZ019962.1:4470502-4647629 GCA_963970385.1 Theonella swinhoei | reverse complement strand
CTAGCCTAGCCCTAGCCCTAGCCCTAGCCCTAGCCCTAGCCCTAGCCCTAGCCCTAGCCCTAGCCCTAGCCCTAGCCCTAGCCCTAGCCCTAGCCCTAGCCCTAGCCCTAGCCCTAGCCCTAGCCCTAGCCCTAGCCCTAGCCCTAGCCTAGCCCTAGCCCTAGCCCTAGCCCTAGCCCTAGCCCTAGCCCTAGCCCTAGCCCTAGCCCTAGCCCTAGCCCTAGCCCTAGCCCTAGCCCTAGCCCTAGCCCTAGCCCTAGCCCTAGCCCTAGCCCTAGCCCTAGCCTAGCCCTAGCCCTAGCCCTAGCCCTAGCCCTAGCCCTAGCCCTAGCCCTAGCCCTAGCCCTAGCCCTAGCCCTAGCCCTAGCCCTAGCCCTAGCCCTAGCCCTAGCCCTAGCCCTAGCCCTAGCCCTAGCCCTAGCCCTAGCCCTAGCCCTAGCCCTAGCCCTAGCCCTAGCCCTAGCCCTAGCCCTAGCCCTAGCCCTAGCCCTAGCCCTAGCCCTAGCCCTAGCCCTAGCCCTAGCCCTAGCCCTAGCCCTAGCCCTAGCCCTAGCCCTAGCCCTAGCCCTAGCCCTAGCCCTAGCCCTAGCCCTAGCCCTAGCCCTAGCCCTAGCCCTAGCCCTAGCCCTAGCCCTAGCCCTAGCCCTAGCCCTAGCCCTAGCCCTAGCCCTAGCCCTAGCCCTAGCCCTAGCCCTAGCCCTAGCCCTAGCCCTAGCCCTAGCCCTAGCCCTAGCCCTAGCCCTAGCCCTAGCCCTAGCCCTAGCCCTAGCCCTAGCCCTAGCCCTAGCCCTAGCCCTAGCCCTAGCCCTAGCCCTAGCCCTAGCCCTAGCCCTAGCCCTAGCCCTAGCCCTAGCCCTAGCCCTAGCCCTAGCCCTAGCCCTAGCCCTAGCCCTAGCCCTAGCCCTAGCCCTAGCCCTAGCCCTAGCCCTAGCCCTAGCCCTAGCCCTAGCCCTAGCCCTAGCCCTAGCCCTAGCCCTAGCCCTAGCCCTAGCCCTAGCCCTAGCCCTAGCCCTAGCCCTAGCCCTAGCCCTAGCCCTAGCCCTAGCCCTAGCCCTAGCCCTAGCCCTAGCCCTAGCCCTAGCCCTAGCCCTAGCCCTAGCCCTAGCCCTAGCCCTAGCCCTAGCCCTAGCCCTAGCCCTAGCCCTAGCCCTAGCCCTAGCCCTAGCCCTAGCCCTAGCCCTAGCCCTAGCCCTAGCCCTAGCCCTAGCCCTAGCCCTAGCCCTAGCCCTAGCCCTAGCCCTAGCCCTAGCCCTAGCCCTAGCCCTAGCCCTAGCCCTAGCCCTAGCCCTAGCCCTAGCCCTAGCCCTAGCCCTAGCCCTAGCCCTAGCCCTAGCCCTAGCCCTAGCCCTAGCCCTAGCCCTAGCCCTAGCCCTAGCCCTAGCCCTAGCCCTAGCCCTAGCCCTAGCCCTAGCCCTAGCCCTAGCCCTAGCCCTAGCCCTAGCCCTAGCCCTAGCCCTAGCCCTAGCCCTAGCCCTAGCCCTAGCCCTAGCCCTAGCCCTAGCCCTAGCCCTAGCCCTAGCCCTAGCCCTAGCCCTAGCCCTAGTTCAAGGGGTTATTTATACTTATAATCAGATTTGCCCTAGCCCTAAGTACTTAGAAATTTTTTGCCCTAGTTAGCCCTAGCCCTAGTTTTAGGGGTTATTTATACTTATACTCTGTTTTGCCCTAGCAGGCCCTAGCCCTAGATACTTAGAAATTTTATGCCCTAGTTAGCCCTAGCCCTAGCCCTAGTTCTAGGGGTTATTTATACTTATACTCAGGGAAGCATGCCTCCAACGGCAGGCAGTTGGATCGCTCCCGCTCGCCAATAATGTTCAACATTCGTCTAGTATATCACAGGGGATTTTAAGACAACCTTAAGGGTTCCCATAAGACTTAACTCTTAAGGGTTAATAACACTTGAAGAAGGTGCAAGTTCTACTACTATTCTCTAATTGCAGGAGTCTACTTTTCTAACACTCCCACACCATAAAGGTCACTTACACCAAATCCCAGACCATAAGGGTAATTAAGGAATATCCCTGTGCCTTAGGGATATATCCCTGAGTCCCAGGGATGTATCCCTGAGTCCCAGGGATGTATCCCTGAGTTCCAGGGATATATCCCTCATTACAGGGATCGGATCCCTGACAATCCCTTAAGTATAAGCCTTGGGGGACATTATTGTGTCCTTAGGGTAAAAAAATATGACCTAAGGGACATTAACGATGACACAGGGATGTAAATCAATGGCCCTAGCCCTAGCCCTAGCCCTAGCCCTTAGCCCCTGCCCTAGCTCTAGGGCCGGAAGTCGGACCGGATGTGCCACCGGAAGTGGACCGGATGTGAAAGCGGAAGTTGATTCTGCAAGGGCTAGGGCCGGATAATGGACCGAATGTTCCACCGGAAGCGGACAGGATGTGACACAGGAAGTCAGTAGGGATAAGGGTAGGGCTTGAAATCTGACCGGATGTTCAAATGAAGCTTGCCGTATATGACACCGGAAGTTGATCAGGATAGGGCTAGGGCAGGATATCTGACCAGATGTGCCACCTGAAGCGAACAGGATGTGTTACCGGAATTTTATCGGAAGTGGCCTTGGACCGGAAGTCATACCGGATGTGAAGCGGATGTTTAACGGGCAAGTGCAAGGGTAGGCATTGGAACGGATGTGACACCTGAATTACAAGGAGCAGGGCTAGGGCGAACAGGATATGACACCGGAAGATGATCAGAAGCGGCCTAGGACAATAAGTCTGACCGGATATGACACCTGAATTTTATCGGGCGAGGGCTAGGGTAAGATATGGAAGGGATGTGACACCGGAATTAGACAGGTAGTGGTTTGGTTGGAGTTCGTAATGGGACCGGAAATGGACAAAGAAATATATTCTGTCCGAAAGCCAGTGATTTGCCAGAAAGTGTAACAGTTTTGACAAGGGAATGTGATGAAAATTGTTTTGGTCATAAAGTTTGTCATGTGACCGGATGTGATACAGGAAGTCCTTGATTTCTTTCGGAAATCCCAAATTTTACAATTAAGTTTACAAATTGTAATTCCAAGTTGTTGGTTTAGGTGAAGTCCATATTGTTGCCGAAAGTGTACCGGATGTAATACCTGAAAAGTGGTATTGGACTCGGATGTGATACCGGAAGTTGACCAGATGTGATAACAGAAGTGGACCCTAAAACCGGATGTAAAGTTGATGTGATTACCTAAGTGAACAATAAGTCCTTGTTGGGCTTAATAGTCCGTATTGTATTGTTACCAAAAGTGTAACGGATATGATTTCAGATATAGACAGGGATGGAAATATATTGTAATCAGAAATGTTTATTAAGTTAAAAGCCTAAAATTGTTGATTGGTAGTCGCGGATATCATGGAAATTTAGAGGAAATCATTGTTTCATACAAAAATGTTATGTTATAGCCTGAAAGTGTCTGATGTGACTCTAGTCTAGTCTACTCATTCTTCTCTAGTCTTGTCTACTAGTGTAGACTACTCTAGTCTAGTCTTTTCTAATCTAGTCTTTTCTAGTCTAGTCTAGACTTCTGTAGTCTAGTCCCTTTTTTTGTAGTGTTGTCTACTCTAGCCTAGTGTACTCTTGTCTAGTCCTCTTTACTCTAGTCTACTCTAGTCTAGTCAAGTGCAGCGAAACATTAATTTATCGCGATATGCACTATATACTGGTAATGTAGGTATTACTGGTAATGCTGGTAATATTGGTAATCTTTGTTATGCATGTAATACTGGTAATGTAGGTAATGCTGTTAATGCTGGTATTGTAGGAAATGTAGGTAATACTGGTAATGCTGCTAATATAGGTAATGTTAGTAATACAGGCAAGGCTGTTAATGTAGTTATTGTACTTTGCGTGGGCGAATCAAAGGCCCCACCAGTTCCTACAGCACAGTTTACGTGAGGTGTGCACTATGCAGCACGGCACATGTCAACGGTGATAGTTTTAGTCTTTCTTACAGCTGGTAAGATGCAAAGTATACAATAAATCAAAGCACAGAAAGAGACGTGCTGTACGCGCATTAATGGTACTCAGGGTGGTCTCGACAGACCATACAGCACTCGGCTACGCCTCGTGCTGTATGGCTATCTTGACCACACCCCTCGTACCATTATTGCGCGTACAGCACTACCTTCTGTGTTTTAACTATATGTAATGCTGGTAGGTAAGGTAGGTGATGCTGGTACTGAAGGTAATACTAGTAATGCTGGTAATTTAGGTAGTGTTGGTAATGAAGGTAATACTGGTAATGCTGGTAATTTAGGTAGTACTGGTAATGTAGGTAATACTGCTAATGTATGTAATATTTGTATTGTAGGTAATGCTGTTAATGCTGGTAATGAATGCCGGTAATGCTGGTAATGTATGCAATGTTGGTAATTCTGGAAATGTAGGTAATTCTAGGTAATACCTATATTACCAGTATAACCTATATTACCAGTATTACCTACATTACCAGCATTACCAGTGTTACCTACATTACCAGTAGTACCTACATTATCAGTATTACCTACATTACCAGCATTACCAGTATTACTGGTAATGCAGGTAATACGTATAATGTATATAGGTAATGCTGTTAATGCATGGTAATGTAAATTATGCTGGTAATATAGAAAATTCTGGTAATGCTGGTATTATCGGGGTAATGTAGGTAATACTGGTAATGCTACTAATATAGGTAATGTAGGTAATACAGGTAATGCTGGTTATGTAGGTAATGCTTGTAATGCTGGCAATGTATGTAATACTAGTAATGCTGGTAATGTAGGTAAGGTAGGTGATGCTGGTAATGAAGGTAATACTGGTAATGCTGGTAATTTAGGTAATACTGGTAATTAAGGTAATACTGGTAATGATGGTAATGTAGGTAATACTGGTAATGTAGTTAAAACTGCTAATGTAAGTAATACTGGTAATGAAGGTAATACTGGTAATGCTGGTAATCAAAGTAATGCTGTTAATGCAGGTAATACATGTAATATAGGTAATGCTGTTAATGCTGGTAATGTAGGTAATACTGTTAATACGGTAATGCTGGTAATGTAGGTATTGTAATAATGGTAATATAAGTAATACTGGTAATGCTGGTAGTGTAGGTAGTACTGGTAATGCTGCTAATATAGGTAATTTAGGCAATACAGGTAATGCTGGTAATGTAGAAAATATTGGTAATACTGGTAATGTAGGTAATGTAAGAATGTAGGTAATGCTGGTAATGCTAGTAATGTAGTAATGCTGGTAATGTATAGGTAATGTTGGTAATGCTTGTAATGTACATAATACTGGTAATGTAGATAATGTAGATAATGTAAGCAATGTTGGTAATGTAGGTAGTGTAGGTAATGTAGGCAATGCTGGTAATGTAAGTAATGTAGGTCACAAGGAAGAAAGAGAAGGGGCAGAGAAGAGGGGAGAGAAGGGAGAAAGAAGGGGGTAAGAAGGGGGAGACAAGGAAGAGAGAAGGAGGGAGACAAGGGGGAGACAAAGGGGGAGACAAAGGAGAGACAAGGAGGAGACGAGGGGGAGGCAAAGGGTAGACAAGGGGGAGACAAGGAAAAGACAAGGGGGAGAGAAGAGGGGAGGCAAGGAGGAGACAAGGAGGAAAAGAGAGGGGAAACAAGGAGAAGAGGAGGGAGACAAGTAGGAGAGAAGGAAGAAAGAAGGGGGAGAGACAAGGAAGAGAGAAGAGTGAGACAAGGGGAAGACAAGGGGAATACAAGAGGAAGAGAAGTGGGGGAGACTAGGGGGAGACAAGTGGGAGAGAAGGGGGAGAGGAGGAGAGAGAGGGAGAAAATAGGTGAGACAAGGGGGAGACAAGGGGGAGACAAGGAGAAGACAAGGGGGAGACAAAGGGGAGGAAAGTGGGAGAGAAGGGAGGAGACAAGTGGGAGAGAAGAGGGGAGACAAAGGGGAGAGGAGGGGGGGACAAGGGGGAGGGGAGAGAAGGGAGAAAGAAGGGGTAAGAAGGGGGAGACAAGGAAGAGAGAAGGAGGGAGACAAAGGGGAGACAAAGGAGAGACGAGGAGACGAGGGGGAGGCAAAGGGTAGACAAGGGGGAGACCAAGAAAGGACGAGGGGGAGAGAAGAGGGGAGGCAAGGAGACAAGGAGGAGAAGAGAGGGGAAACAAGGAGAAAAGGAGGGAGACAAGTAGGAGAGAAGGAAGAAAGAAGGGGGAGAGACAAGGAAGAGAGAAGAGTGAGACAAGGGGAAGACAAGTGGGAGAGAAGGGGGAGAGGAGGAGAGAGAGGGAGAAAATAGGTGAGACAAGGGGGAGACAAGGAGAAGACAAGGGGGAGACAAAGGGGAGGCAAGTGGGAGAGAAGGGAGGAGACAAGTGGGAGAGAAGAGGGGAGACAAGGGGGAGAGGAGGGGGGACAAGGGGGAGAGAAGCAGGAGAAAAGGGGGAAGGAAGGGGGAGAGACTGGGGAGGCAAAGGGGGAGAAAAGGGGGAGAGAAGGGGGAGACAAGGGGAGAGAAGGGGTAGAGAAGGAAGAAAGAGGGAAGACAAGGAAGAGAGATGGGCAGACAAGGAGGAGACAAGGGGGAGAGAAGGGGGAGAGAAGTGAGAGAAGGGGGAGACAAAAGGGGAGACAAGTGGGAGACAAGAGGGAGACAAGGAGAGAAGGGGGGAGAGAAGGGGAAAGAAAATGGGGAGACAAAGGGGGAGAGAAGGGGAAAGGAAAGGTATAGAGGAGGGAGACAGAGGGGAGACAAGGGGGAGACAAGGTGGAGGCAGGGGGGAGACAAGGGGGAGAGAAGGGGAAAGGCAAGGTAGAGAGGAGGGAGACAGAGGGGAGACAAGGGGGAGACAAGGTGGAGGCAGGGGGGAGAAAAGGGGGAAACAAGGTGAAGACCAAAGGAGACATGGGAGAGAGAATGTGTAGAGAAGGAAGAGAGAGGAGCGGAGGCAAGTGGGAGACATGGGAGACAAGGGGTAGACAAGGAGACAAATGGAAAAAAGGAGACAAGGGTGGAGAGAAGGAGAGAGAAAGGGGAGATAAATAGGAGAGAAGAGGGGAGACATGGAAAAGAGATGGGGGAGACAAGGGGGAGAGAAGGGGAGAGAAGTGGGGGGACAAAGTGGGGAGAGAATAGGGGCGACAAGGGGAAGACAAGGAGGATACGAGGGAGAGACAAGTGGAAGAGAAAGGGGAGACAAGGGAGAGACAAGAGGGGAAAGAGCAGCTATACTGAAACAGTTGTGGTTTGGGTGTTAATGACATCATAGCGCAGCATTATTTGGTGTGGATTGGACAATGAATAATTGGGTTTGTTGAATCTTATTAACACCCAAACCACAACTGTTTGGGCAACCCAGAGAAGCACATTCCCTGGGCAGACACCTACAGGGTGGCGCGTGATTGGGTTTATATAGCGCAGCTCTACGGAAACAGTTGTGGTTTGGGTGTTAATGAGATTCTTAGTGCAGTCTATTATATTAATTTTGGTGTTATATAATAGGGTGCGCTCTGAATCTAATTAATACCCAAACCACAACTATTTGGGAAGCACATTCCCTGGGCGGACAGTGTGAAACGATATTGGGTTTATATAGCGCAGCTGTACTGAAACAGTTGTGGTTTGGGTGCTAATGAGATTCATAGCCCAGAATCTCATTAATACCCAAAACGACAGCTGTTTGGGCAACCCAGGAAAGCACATTCCCTTGGCGGACAGGGTGGCGCGGGATTGGGTTTATATAGCGCAGCTGCAATCAAACAGTTGTGGTTTGGATGTTAATGAGATTCATAGCGCAGAATCTCACTAACACCCAAACGACAACAGTTTGGGCAAGCACATTCCCTTGGCGGACAGGGTGGCGCGGGATTGGGTTTATATAGCGCAGCTGTACTGAAACAGTTGTGGTTTGGATGTTAATGAGATTCATAGCGCAGAATCTCATTAACACCCAAACGACAAGTTTGGGCAACCCAGGGAATCACATTCCCTGGGCCGACAGAGTGGCGCGGGATTGGGTTTATATATCCCAGCTGTACTCAAACAGTTGTGGTTTGGATGTTAATGAGATTCATAGCGCAAAATCTACAACTGGGCAACCCAGGGAAGCACATTCCCTGGGCGGACAGGGTGGCGCGGGATTGGGTTTATATAGCGCAGCTGTACTGAAACGGTTGTGGTTTGGATGTTAATGAGATTCATAGCGCAGAATCTCATTAACACCCAAACGACAACTGTTTCGGCAATCCAGGGAAGCACATTCCCTGGGCGGACAGGGTGGCGCGTGATTGGGTTTATATAGCGCAGCTGTAATGAAACAGTTGTGGTTTGGATGTTAATGAGATTCATAGCGCAGAATCTTATTAACACCCAAACGACAACAGTTTGGGCAACCCAGGGAAGCACATTCCCTGGGCGGACAGGGTGGCGCGTGATTGGGTTTATATAGTGCAGCTGTACTGAAACAGTTGTGGTTAGGGTGTTAATGAGATTCATAGCGTAGAATCTCATTAACACCCAAATACTGATAATGCTGGTAATATATGTAATATAGGTAATGCTGGTAATGCAGGTAATACTGGTAATACGGTAATGCTGGTAATGTAGGTATTGCTGCTAATTCTGGTAATGTAGGTAATACTGTTAATGTAAGTAATGCTGGTAATGCTGGTAATATAGGTAATACTAGAAATGCTGGTAATGTAGGTAATACTGGTATTGCTGCTAATATAGGTAATTTAGGTAGTAAAGGTAATGCTGGTAATGTAGGTAATGCTGGTAATGCTGGTAATGATGATAATGCTGGTAATGTAGGTAATATTGGTAATGCTGGTAATATAGGTAATACTGGTAATGTAGGTAATAGTGGTAATGCTGGTAATGTAGGTAATGCTCGTAACACTGGTAATGTAGGTAATGTAAATAATGCTAGGTAATACTGGTAATACTAGTAATGTAGGTAGTGCTGCTAATGCTGGTAATGTAGGTAATGCTTGTAACACTGCATGGTAATGTAGATAATGTTGGTAATGCTGGTAATGTAGGTAATGCTTGTAATGCAAGTAATACTTGTAATATATGTAATGCTGTTAATGCTGGTAATGTACAAAATGTAGGAAATGCTGGTAATATAGGTAATTCTAGTAATGTTGGTAATGTTGGTAATGCTGGTAATGCTGGTAATGTAAGTAATGTAGGTAATACTTGTAATGTAGGTAATACTGGTAATGCTGGTAATGTAGGTAATACGATAATGTAGGTAATGTAGATGTAAGTAATGCTGGTAATACTGGTAATGCTGGTAATGTAGGTAATACTGGTAATGCTGGTAATATAGGTAGTGCTGGTAATGCTGGTAATTTAGGTAATGAAGGTAATAGGTAAAGTAGGTAATACTGGTAATGCTGGTAATATAGGTAATACTGGTAATGCTGGTAATATAGGTAATACTGGTAATGCTGCTAATATAGGTAATGTAGGTAATATAGATAATGCTGGTAATGCAGGTAATACTGGTAATTAGGTAATGCAGGTAAAACTGGTAATGTAGGTAATGCTGGTAATGTAGGTAATGCTGGTAATGCTGATAATGTAGGTAATGCTGGTAAAGTAGGCAATACTGGTAATGCTGGAATATAGGTAACGTAGGTAATGCTGGTAATGCTGGTAATGTAGGTAATGCTGGTAATGTAGGTAATACTGGTAACACTGGAAATTTAGGTACTGGTAATACTGGTAGGTAATGTAGATAATGCTGGTAATGTAAGTAATGTAGGTAATGCTGGTAATGTAGTATAGGTAATACTGGTAATGTAGGTAATGCTAGTAATGTAGGTAATACTGGTAATGTAGGTAATACTGGTAATGCTGGTAATGTAGGTAACACTGGTAATACTAGGTAATATAGGTAATACTGGTAATGCTGGTAATGTAGGTAATACTGGTAATGTAGGTAATGCTGGTAATGTAGGTAATACTGGTAATGCTGGTAATGTAGGTAACACTGGTAATACTAGGTAATGTAGGTAACACTGGTAATACTAGGTAATGTAGGAAATACAGGTAATGCTGGTAATGTAGGTAATACTGGTAATACTAGTAATGTAAGTAATGCAGCTAATGCTGGTAATGCTTGTAACACTGGTAATGTAGGTAAATTAGTCATCTCTTATCTAGTTTACTCTAGTTTAGTCTTTGTCTAGTCTTCTCTAGTCTAGTCTAGTCTAGTCTAGTCTTCTCAACTCTAGTCTACTCTTGTCTAGTCTTCTCTAGTCTAGTCTACTTTAGTCTTCTTTAGTGTAGTCCACTCTAGTCTAGTCTTTTGTAGTCTAGTCTACTCTAATCTAGTCTTCTGTAGTCTACTGTGGTCTAGTCTTTTCTCTAGTCTACTCTAGTATAGTCTTCTCTAGTCTAGTCTTCACTAGTCTAGTCTACTCTCTAGTCTAGTCTACTTAGTCTAATATTTTCTGGTCTAGTCTACTGTAGTTTTCTCTAGTCTAGTCTACTTTAGTCTAGTTTTCTTTAGTCATCTACTCTAGTCTAGTCCACTGTAGTGTAGTCTTCTCCAATCTAGTCTACTCTAGTCTAGTCCACTGTAGTGTAATCTTCTCCAGTCTAGTCTAGTCTACTCTAGTCTAGTCTTCTATAGTTTAGTCTACTATAGTCAAGTCTAGTCTTTTCTAGTCTAGTATACTCTAGTCTAGTACACTCTAGTCTAGACTTCTGTAGTCTAGTCTACTCTAGTCTCATCTTTAGACTACTTTAGTCCAGTCTCCTCTAGTTAAGTCGACTCTAGTCGTGTTCTCTAGTCTAGTCTTCTCTAGTCTAGTCTACTCTACTCTAGCCTTTTCTAGTGTACTCTAGTCTAGTACACGCTAGTCTAGACTTCTGTAGTCTAGTCTACTCTAGTCTAGTCCACTCTAGTCTAGTCTTCTCTAGTCTAGTCTAGTCTACTCTAGTCTTCTCTAGTCTATTCTACTATAGTCTAGTCTACTTTAGTCTTGTCTTCTCTAGTCTAGTCTACTCTAGTCTAGTCTTCTCTAGTCTAGTCTTCTCTAGTCTAGTCTTCTTTAGTCTGAAGGGGGAGAGAAGAGAGGGAAGGGGGGAGAGAAGGCAGAGAGGGTGAGAAGGGGGAGACAAAAACGAGAGAAGACAAGGGGGAGACAAAGGGGGAGACAAGGGGGAGACATTTGGGAGAGAAGGGGGACACAAAGGGGAGAGAAGAGGTGAGACAAGTGGGAGACAAGGGGGAGACAAGGGGAAGAGAAGGGGAGACAAGGGGGAGAAGGGGAGACAGGACACAAGGGGGAGAGAAGAGGGGAAACAAGTGGGAGACTACAGGGAGGGATGGGAGACAAGGTGGAGAGAAGGGGAAGACAAGGGGGAGACAAGGGGGAAGAAGGGGGAGACAAGGAAGAGAGGAGGAGACAAAGGAGAGACAAGGGGAGAGGAGGGAAAGGGGAGATAGGAGGAGACAAGTGGGAAGGCAAGGGAGAGAGACGAAGGAGTAAAGGGGGAGACAAGGGGAGACAAGGGGAGACAAGGAGAGAGACAGGGGGGAGATAAGGGGAAGACAAGGAGGAAAGAAAAGGGGGAGAGAAGAGGGGAGAAAGAAGGGGTTAAGAAGGGGGAGACAAGGAAGAGAGGAGGGAGACAAAGGGGAGACAAAGGGGAAACAAAGGAGAGACAAGGAGGAGACGAGGGGGAGGCAAAGGGTAGACAACGGGGAGACAAGGAAGAGACAAGGGGGAGAGAAGAGGGGAGGCAAGGAGGAGACAAGGAGAAGAGAGGGGAAACAAGGAGGAGAGGAGGGAGACAAGTAGGAGAGAAGGGAGAAAGAAGGGGGAGAGACAAGAGAGAAGAGTGAGACAAGGGGAAGACAAGAGGAAGACAAGGGGAAGAGAAGTGGGGGAGACAAGGGGGAGACAAGGGGGAGAGGAGGAGAGGGAGAAAATAGGTGAGACAAGGGGGAGACAAAGGGGAGGCAAGTGGGAAAGGGGAGACAAGGGGGAGACAAAGGGGAGGCAAGTGGGAGAGAAAGGAGGGGACAAGTGGGAAAGAAGAGGGGAGACAAGGGGGAGAGGAGGGGGACAAGGGGGAGAGAAGCGGGAGAAAATGGGGAAGGAAGGGTGAGAGACTGGGGAGGCAAAGGGGGAGAGAAGGGGGAGAGAAGGGGAAGAGAAGGAGACAAGGGGAGAGTAGGGGTAGAGAAGGGAAAATGGAAGGAAAGAGAAGGGGAAGACAAAGAAAAGAGAATGAGGGAGATAAGGGGTGACAAGGGGGAGACAAAGGGGAGACAAGGTGGAGAGAAGGGGGAGAAAATGGGGAGACAAGGGGAGACAAGGGGGAGACAAGGGAAAAGACAAGGGGGAGACAAGGGGGAGAGAAAGGTGACAGAAGGAGAGAAGAGGGAAGACAAGGAAGAGAGATGGGGAGACAAGGAGGAGACAAGGGGGAGAGAAGGGGGAGAGAAGTGAGAGAAAGGGGAGATAAAAGGGGAGACCAGTGGGAGACAAGAGGGAGATGAGGAGAGAAAGGGGGAGAGAAGGGGAAAGAAAATGGGGAGACAAGGGGGAGAGAAGGGGAAAGGTAAGGTAGAGAGGAGGGAGACAGAGGGGAGACAAGGTGGAGGCAGGGGGGAGACAAGGGGGAGACAAGGTGAAGACCAAAGGAGACATGGGAGAGAGAATGTGTAGAGAAGGAAGAGAGAAGGGGAGAGAGGAGCAGAGGCAAGGGGAGACATGGGAGACAAGGGGGAAACAAGGGCGATAGAAGAGGGAGAGGAGGGAGAAAAGAAAGAGAGGAGGGAGACAAGGGAGAGACAAGGAGACAAATGGGAAAAGAGGAAGACAAGGGTGGAGAGGAGAGACTAGGGGGAGAGAAAGGGGAGATAAGGGGAGAGAAGAGGGGAGACATGGAAGAGAGATGGGGGAGACAAGGGGGAGAGAAGGTGGAGGCAGGTGGGAGACAAGGTGAAGACCAAAGGAGACATGGAGAGAATGTGTAGAGAAGGAAGAGAGAAGGGGAGAGAGGTGGCACGGGATTAGGTTTATATAGCGCAGCTTTACTTTAACAGTTGTGGTTGGATGCTAATGAGATTCATAGCGCAGAATCTCATTAACACCCAAATGACAACTGTTTGGGCAATCCAGGGAAGCACATTCCCTGGGCGGACAGGGTGGCGCGGGATTGGATTTATATAGCGCAGCTTTACTGAAACAGTTGTGGTTTGGATGTTAATGAGATTCATAGAGCAGAATCTCATTAACACCCAAACGACAACTGTTTGGGCAATCCAGGGAAGCACATTCCCTGCGCGGACACGGTGGCGCGTGATTGGATTTATATAGCGCAGCTGTACTGAAACAGTTGTGGTTTGGATGTTAATGAGATTCATAGAGCAGAATCTCATTAACACCCAAACGACGACAACTGTTTGGGCAATCCAGGGAAGCACATTCCCTGGGCGGACAGGGTGGCACGGGATTGGATTTATATAGCGCAGCTGTACTGAAACAGTTGTGGTTTGGATGTTAATGAGATTCATAGCGTAGAATCTGATTAACACCCAAACAACTGTTTGGGCAATCCAGGGAAGCACATTCCCTGGGCGGACAGCCTGGCGCCTGATTGGGTTTATATAGCGCAGCTGTACTGAAACAGTTGTGGTTTGGGTGTTAATGCGATTCATAGCGTAGAATCTCATTAACACCCAATACTAAAACTATTGTGGTTTGGGTGTTAATGAGATTCATAGCGCAGCCTATTACAATTAATATCACATTATATTATATTATATTATGTATACTATATCACACAGTAGGGTAGTACTGTGTATATAGGAATTGCTATGGTTTATCCCCATATATAAGGATTTTGTTAATTTTCACTTTCAATTTGAAATGATATTAAGGTGAAGAATGTGTGAAAAATAAGTAGTACACAAAAATTGGTTGATCTGTAATGTAAGACATGTGTAATATTTCAATATCTTTCCACATTTTTGCCATGTTCTCCTTCATCATCTTCTTCTTCTTGAAGAAGCGTACCTCAATAACCATAAAATCACTGAACTTGAACCTTTGCATGTGGAAATGTATCAATACGTACTGGGGAATAGAGGTATATTTTTGTTAACCCTTGTAGTTCATGTACTACTGATCGTTATCTCCCCCAGCAATGTATTATGAATGAGGATAACTAATGAGCAAAACTCCATGGTAACCATCAACCTGAAAGTCAGAGATATATCATCGCAAATAGCAACATAAAAAAGCATATGTTGTTAACACTTGTGATTCTTGTAATACTGATGTCAACTCTTCTCAATAGAATACATGTATGAAAAATCTTGGGGGGTAACATAAAAGTACATGTGGCTGTATATGAGGAATATCTGTTTGACTTAAGGGGGCAAATGCCCCCTCTCGCCCCCCCCCCCCCCCCCCCCTAAGAAACTCTAAATACTGTAATGATGTTGATTTGGTATCTTTTTGCTTTATATATTTCTAACAGTACATGAATTGTACTCTTCATGCAAAGAAAATGATGGCAATGAGTGCTATTATGCCAGCTGCAATCACCAACCACACTGATAGGCCTACTGGTGGAAGAGCAAACGTTATCTATTAACATTAACAAACTAAACCACTTACGTACTTCTTGCCTCACTACCAGTGCATGCCTTTTTAGGAGAGTAGTCCCCATTTAGATGTGGCTTACAGCAGATACTAGTCACATCTATACCAAAGACTTCACATACACGTTCATACATATCCTACATGAATTCAAAACAATAAATGACACAATCATAAAGACAATTTCAACCAATTTAACCTCATCAGTCTCGTCTGGAAATCGATAAACACACAAAGGAAACCTCCATTCCTTCACAGACAATTGAATACGCTGTGGCAAACACCATGTGCCCTTCAGTTGCTTCTTTTGGTCATCAACATCTTCACACATTTTTCTCCAGCTCACAGTCATTGCCTGTACTAAATCTCCACTCACAGCCTAACCAAATTTGGATTATGCACAAAATTCAGCTGCTTGTCTTCAATTTACCTTAAAAGCGTCTGCCACAGTACACTTTTGAGGGATGTATGCCAGTGCAGCAATGCTTCCACACACAGTCATGACTCTTCCATTGTCCACCAACTGGCTCTGACCACACTTCAAAGTCTGCACAGTTAGTCCCACAGTACCACTGCAACATTGATATTCACACCTCACCTTACACTTAGGATACAGTGTGCATGTCACACATCCTTCTTGCACATAGTTGGCCAAAGGTTCCTCACCATGGCAATACTGGCCTCCAAGCATATATATATCCGACTGCCACATGTCAAAGTCAGTAATCAGTTGCTGCTAAAGGAAGTGTTCACACACGGTACACACATAAACAATATGATGCACATGTACTGCAGGAGAGGAATCCACTGATGACATCGGAACTAATGTCTCCAACTGAATGGGAACAGTACTCTCAAGGCAACACCACAGGTTGGGAAGACTGCAAGTAATCACTTCAACATCCTGTACACAAAACCTATCATTTTCACACCAGCAATGTTAATGTAAGGATTACTTCTGTATGGTGCGGATCCAGCCGCTTACAGGTCAAACTAGGGAAGTGTAGAGATGGTAAGTCATGCATATTACACAGCAGTAGTAAGCAGTACAACCTTTGAGTAAGAGTGGAGAAGTGGAGGTCAATGAGGAAATGAGGCAAAACAGAGGATGGTAATAGCTCCCTTGGCTTCTGCAGTTGTCGTGTCAACTTATACAGAGAAGCAGCTGTTGACTCACTAAGTGACGGGGATATCAAACATAGCCCAACCACGGATATGCCACCTGGTAAATGATCCCAAACCTACACACGATTTACATCACAAGTCAAGTTGCACAGGATTTGACTGTACCTGATGTGCATGGTCTTCAATCCACCATCCCTCTGAAGGCAAACCATTCCCCCCTATCCATCCAGAACACACGGACAGTTGTAGATAAATATCATACAAAAGACGACAACAGTACCGTAGTCTTCTGGAGACTCCTCCAGTGGAGGAGTGGGTACAAAGTGCAATACAAAACTCTCCTTTGACGTTAACTGTAAGTGATCACTAAACACAGGTATATAGCAACAGGTAAATAACAAACTTACTCTACCAACCAGTACCCCGATTCCTTCACTCCGGCCGGAGTCCAGCTGGTGTCTGACGTTCTCCTCAACGAAAACGGTGTCGCTCATTTTCCTAATTAGAGCGCGCGCTCTTCCGCCTCTTTTAGTTCAGAGCGCGTGGCGCGTGCCTGCTATCATGGCGGGGGAGGCTGCTGCTCTACTGGACGAACTCATGGGGAAGAGTAGAAATGTAATTCCTGGTAAAGAAGTCCATGAGGTGGAATGGTGGGACTCGGAGGTGCATATATGGGCAATTGCGGGCATTCAACCCTTTGAGTGTCATTGTGCTGTTCTCTCACTTTAGATGTGCAAAAGTTACCTGTGCGGGTTCTGTCCGTGTGACCTTTTCACGAACACTAGAGCAGATATTGGTATGCCACATGAACATGACCGCGCATTGCTAATGTCCGTATGTGTGCCACCTACAACAGGTATCTGTGAGAAAGTGCATGATGAAAAACTTCGCAAAAAGTGAGTTGTCTTTTAGTGGTGATCCCTCAGCGATGCGTTTCCTGTATTGATTGTGTGTAGGTACCAGGAAAGTGACCGAGCTTGGAAGATGGGTTACGAGACACAGTTTCTCTCAGAGTTGGAAAAGCTTGTACGTTCCCTGGACCGCCGCATCACTCATGGAAGAGAGCGACTTCGTAGAAGTGCAGAGGCCAAGCAAAAGGTAAGTTTAAGCACTGCTTCATGGCTTTTATGTTTTAATCACTGTGCTTCCCTTCAGCAAATGTCTGGTTTCCATGACAATGAAGGAAGTGAAAAATTACGACAGCTCAATGTGGACATCAATTCACGAGTGATGCAACTCGAGGAACTCGGCCAGCGAGGCGAGGTCGAAGGGGCCCAAGTTCTGCTCAGGGAGGTGGAGGCCTTAGAGAGGGAGAGAGAGAAGGAGAGGGTTGGCCTTATCCGTGACAGTAGTAAAGTATGTGTTTCACTTGCAGCACCTTGTGAACAACTGGCGTGATGTGTGCACCTTTTTCCCAGACACTTGCAGGATTTGAGGTGGATGCAAATGACTTCCATGAGAAGATGGAACTGTGTGATGTGTGTGGCTCCTTTCTAGTAATTGGTGACTCCCAGTCACGTGTCGATGCTCACCTTCTTGGTAAACAGCACCTGGGCTATGCTCGCATACGAGCAGCCATCACTGAGCTGAAGGTAGCATGGTGTTCTGATCGCTTTAGTTGCAGACATTCAGTACCTAATCTGTATGTGCTATAGAAGCTCTGTGTGGTCTTCAGTGTGTGTACATAAAGGGTTAAATCAGGTTAGAGCACAGGTTAGTCCCTGACCATGTGGGATAATGTATACTTTACTCTTCACATTGAGTGAAGAGCTGTCTCAACAGCACCATTGGAATCTCGTTATGTGGAGGTACCTTCTTGTACCAGTACAGTGCCTACAGTGATACTAGTGCATGTTTGACATGTACATTTCTCTCCACTCAACAGAGTAAACTCAGTGATATTCGGACTTCTGGTATTGAAAGTCGTCAAAGGACTGATGACAACAGAAGGTGAGTGAAGTTGGAGCAACAACAATTTTATCAATCTTAGCTTTACGTTCTTTCCCTGCTCATATCTGACGTAACACACTGTATGCAGGTCTTCTCAAGAGTACAAACGTCGCTCTGTAAGCAGGGATAGAAGGCACAGGTCACGCAGTAGGGAGAGGAGACAAAGGTCCCGTAGCAGAGAGGGGAGACAAAGGTCCCATAGCACAGAGAGGAGACGAAGGTCCCGTAGCAGAGAGAGGAGACGAAGGTCCCGAAGCAGAGAGAAGAGGCAAAGGTCCCGAAGCAGAGAGAAGAGGCAAAGGTCCCGAAGCAGAGAGAGGAGACAAAGGTCCCGAAGCAGAGAGAGGAGGCAAAGGTCCCACAGCCGCGATGGGCGACGCCGCTCTCACGGTGGACACAAGAGTTCCCGTAGCAGGCTCCATAGCTCAGGCAATGATGAAAGAAAATCAAGAAGGTCGCACAGCAGGGAGAAGAGGTCGCGCAGCAGGGAGAAGAGGTCGCGTAGCAGGGAAAAGAGGTCACGTAGCAGAGAGAAGAGGTCACGAAGCAAGGAGAACTCAAGGAAGAGTGAAGCTGATGTCAGTAGTAAAGGATCTACCACTATGAAAAAGACATCGCCAAAAAAGTCAGTGGAACTGTAGAGGCTAAACGTTATCGTGTGATGTGTGGTTTGATTCCTCCACATTGCAGGCAAGAGAGCACGGAGACGTAGTGACTATCACTGTACGTGTGGAGAACAATTATACTGTATACATCAACGTGTTAACATATTAACATTGCGTAATCTTTAAAGGTGGGCACGTGGGCTACTGCTACTAGAGTCTGATCTGAAGACCAGTCAGTAAGTTCCGTAAATATCCCAGGCCAAGTAAGGTCCCGAATAAGTAGTTAGGTTATTTGAATACAATGCCATCTGGTAAGAGCATCGGAAGACTCCAAAGTCTGGTATGTCTAAGCCAGTTTGTTCCTCGTCACGTGCCAATGACTGACCGAGAGCTGCTGGTGCTTGATCTATTTCTGCTAAACTCCCAGAGACTCTTTGTTCTCACTGGAGCTGGCGTTTCAACAGAGTCGGGCATTAAAGACTACCGCTCAGAGGGCGTGGGACTCTATGCGACAACCTCCCATCGCCCGACGACTATTGTAGACTTCCTGCGCAGTGCCAAAGTAAGGCAGAGATACTGGGCACGTAACACAGTTGCTTGGCCTGTGTTCAGTGCGTTCTCTCCTAACACTTCTCATCACTTCTTAGCTAACCTAGAGGAAAGTGGACGGTTGCACTGGCTCGTGACACAGAATGTAGACCGCTTGCACCAAAAGGCAGGCTCTCGGCAACTCACTGAGCTGCATGGAAGTATGTATACTGTGTCTTGTCTGTCGTGCCGGCAGTCAGAGTGTAGATCACAACTCCAGGAGCGCATTGTGAAAGAGAACCCTGGCTGGAGAGCCGTTCCTAAAGGCTTTGCTCCTGATGCAGACGTATTTGTATCTGAGGAGGCAGTGCAGGCATTCCGTACTCCGGTTTGCCAGAAGTGCGGAGGGGACTTGAAACCAGATGTGGTGTTCTTTGGAGACTCTGTGCCAAAGGAGCGGGTGAACTTTGTGAACCAGCGACTGGCTGAAGCAGATGCCTGTTTAGTGCTGGGAACAACTCTCCACACGTACTCAGCACTGCGGCACGTGAGGGTAGCACAGCAAATGGCTCTGCCCATGCTCATTTTGAACATTGGACCCACTAGAGCCGATGCTCTTGTTAAAGTGAGGCTCAGAGGACGATGTGGGGAGGCCTTTGACTGGCTGGCCAAGAGGCATCACTGGACTCACATATTATCTTCTTAACCTGTGTTGCTTTTTGTATGTGTCTCTAGCTAGTCTGCATGTTGAGTGAGGGAGAGGGGCTGCTTGTGGTCATAGCTAGAACCCTCAAGTGTACAGTTGTATTTTTGTTTTTCAGGAAACACTTATTTGGATGTTTAGGGCTGTGAGCAGATTGGTCCACACCAGTGTGCGCCGAGCAGTGATGGATTTGCGCTCACTGGTGGGTCACTTGGAGGCCATTGCACCCTCCTCCCAAGCAGAGAGCTGGGATAATGTAGGACTGCTAGTGGAACCATCTGGCAACCCCACCATCTCATGCGTCCTGCTCACTATTGACCTAACTGAGCAGGTCCTAAATGAGGCTCAGGAGCTAGGGGCTGGGTTGGTGATTTCCTATCATCCTCTAATATTCCACCCACTGAAGAGGCTTACACAGCAGTCAGTGAAAGAGAGAATTGTTGTTCGTGCTCTAGAGAGTGGTGTAGCTGTGTATTCTCCCCACACGGCACTTGACTGCATGGAGGGGGGAGTGAATGACTGGCTTTTGACAGGACTAGGGGAGGGCGAGGTGCAAGCACTCACAGTACACACACGACCCTCTACTACAGACAGATTATTGACGGTGTTTGGTGTGCAGAAGGAGAAAATTGGTTCACTGGGTCTCTCTGGAGCAGCCACTATCAAACCATCTGCCAGGTATCTAATGACATGTAACAGGAGGCGATTGTCCATGTTATGAAATGTACAGTAACCCACAATTCCATGACATTGAGTGGCCATGTACTGAGAAAGATGTGGCATCTCTCCTCTTGCATTTACACAACTTTGTCCCATCCTGTGACCTCTCTCTTCAGCAGACTCCACAGGTGTAGTTGCAGTGTTGGTGTCTTGTGCAGCCAAGTGTCATAATGGTAACACTTCGTACACAGATTCCAGTGACTGGAGTGGGCCGAATACTGACTTTACACCAACCAATTAGGTTTTTAGAACTGGTTCCTCGTATTAAGGCCAACCTATCTCTTTCCCATGTGAGGCTAGCAAGGCCAGTGAATTGGACAGAAGATCACGTGGTACAAAGTGTGGCAGCCTGTGCAGGCTCTGGTGCACAGGTTTTGCGTGGAGTACAGGCAGATGTCTATCTGACAGGTATGTATAAAGACCCTACCATAGCACCACTACTGGAGCAGTGTTGTGTGCTATGTGCAGGTGAGATGGGCCATCATGATGTACTGGATGCCACATCTCGTGGGGTGGCAGTGGTCCTCTGTGAGCACAGCAACACTGAGCGAGGCTTCCTGCACCTCTACCGTTCTCTCCTCCAGACCAGAACAGGACAAGATCTGAATATAGTGTTGGCAAGTTCTGACTGTGATCCATTAGTTGTGAAATAGCTTTCTGAGTCATTGGTTAGGACCATCATGAATTATTGTTGCTGAAAATATGTACACTTTATGTGTATAGTTTGGTGCAGGCTATAGGGCTAGTCCGCATGTTCCGCCAGAGAGTGGGTGAGGAAGCGAAGCCTTGTCTTCAGGGGGAGGTGTAGTGAGGTCACCAGCTGCTCCAGTTCCTCTTTCTTTCCATGAGCATCTCCAATATGCATGTATTTGATGTGGTAGCTACATTTCAGGTAGTCAAGGAATAATGTTAACCATACAAACCACCTTGACAGTGTGCTATGTAGCCATCACAAAGGATACAGAAAGTCACAGATGGTATTGGAATGCTTCATAAGACCATTTTGACGCTGATCCACCACTTTCAGCAGCCGATAGATCTCCATGACAATCTCTAAGAGCAATTTAGGTTTTTCTGCCATGACACGATGCAGGATGGGACCTAGCAGCTGGAGGACGTAGAGGAGCTGGCCCTCATGACACACCACACCCCCTACTCTCATCTGGAGCCACCTTGGATGAGTGCATGCCATAAAGAGAGCTTATGTGTAGTCAGTGACTAACTGTGGCAAGGTAAGTAAGAGGCCCATGTTTCCATGCAGCCAGAAGGCGTGCATGAGAGAGAGAAGGCAGGATGGACGGTTGCCCCCAGCAAGGGTCAGTGGGACCAGGATGTCGGGAGCTAGGTCCTCTACCACTGCCAGCACACTTTCATACAAAACACTCTGATAGCACTCCTGCAATGTGTACATACATAAAAATGACATTGGAGTATACACTAGTGCTACTGCAAAACTAACAGGTAGTGAGATAAAGATGAGAGCCATGGCATTAATCAGTGCCAGTACATCTTCTTCCTTGTCCCTTTCTTCAGCCGTAGAGTAGAGAGCCAGCAGCAGCTGCTTGCCCACTACACTGCCTTCTTGTGGTAGTCCCAGTAACTCCACACAGGCACAGGTAAGAGAGAGGGGAAGAGAACCAGAAAATTCAGTGCACTGCCAGTCACAGGATGGTGCAGACAGACTGAATGGCTGCAGACCTGAGCAAGCATCACTCTAACCTGGTCTAAGCAACTGCATTAGCACCCAACCTTTTAGTAATTGCTCTAGCAGTGTGGGAAAGTAGTGTGGAGGTGGGGCCCATCCATCCACTGGCTTCACTGCTCGCAGAAACTCACAAAAGAGGGGAGTGAAAAACCTGCAACAGTGGAAATGAGCAACTGTCATTGAATGGTAGGACCATCATATTAGGCTATGACCATTCAAGAGGATGGATTCTGTGCTGAGAACCTACATGAGGAGGATACATGTTACGACATAAACAAATTACCTCTCTCTCACATACCCATGACTGTGGCCACCAGCTGCCTCTTCCATAAAGGCCTCTCTTTCAAATTCTGCTCGTAGTAGTGTAGGGTGGTGTAGAGGAGGCTGACTGGGTGGGCTGGATGGAGTGGGGGTAACTGAAATTCTCAGACAACAGAGCATGAGGCACCAACTGACCATGGAAGGAAAACAGGCAACCAAACTTGACCAGAATCTGCTCAAGATACTGTGAGGCAATGTCTGGCAGTTCCAGCAGGCGGTGCAGATAAAGACACAGCACTGGCAGGAGGCGCAAACATGCATTTCCTGCAAAAGAGCAAGTACTGCCACAGAGAATGACTCTATTACAACTACAGCACTAACCAAAGTACATAGTCATAGGTGGTGGGGATGCAGGCAGGCCTGCTCCTGGGATGTCAGGGTAGAAACTCTCAGGAAATTTCTGTGGAAGAATGTATCAATTAATTACACAGAGACACAGTCACATACCTGCAGAAAGGCCGCATGTGTGGAGTGCCAGTCTGGACAGTTCCAGTGGTCTGGTTGTACCTGGATAAGAGAGAGAGAGAGGGGGGGGGGTAGTAATCACACACATCTGTATACTGTCAATAGCACACCTCTTCCATCAGACTGGACACTCTGTTGTCGAGGTCCTGATTAGTGAGGAGCATGTGGTGCACAAGGCTGAGGCTAACGTGAGCAAACTGACCATCATAACCACGCATTACCTGCACTCACGGCAACAATAACATGATCAAGTCAGTCATGCCATAGTTCATCAGGACTCACCATACACAGCAATAGACGGTCAATGGGAAATATGTGGTATTTCCAAATTAGCTCATTCAAATAGACAACCACCTACCAATCCCATGACATGTTGATTACTGTACACATATGACACGTTACCTACCTGATTGAATGGAGTTGAATTGGAAGGTGATGGGCATGTAAATACAATGTAATCAACCATCTTCCTGGCATAAGAGGCCAACTTCTTAGCCTGAGAGCGCTGCACTATTTTAATACAGGTCATGCTCACAGCACCTGTTTCCAGCAACTGCTGCCAAAGAACACTACAATATATGAGCCAAGAGAGGGGGAAGCTACATGACATTGTGTGTGCAGACAGAGGTGTACAGACCAGAGGAAGAGAGAGGCAGACTCAGACTCTGTGTATGTCTGAATAAGTTCACGTTCATTGCATTTCCCTAGAATGGAATTGAAATTACTTCTTAGTATAAGGAGTAGGTAACATGAAACCTTTAGCCACAGTGAACCTTCGATGCTCCTCTTCAGCTTTACTAATGAGAGCAATCTGGATACATATGACACACACACACACACACACAAATCAGGTGGGCCAGCTCATTAAGTACATGTACATATGCAGTGGACTTTAGACCTGGTTCTCTGCAGTATTCACTCCACTGCACAGCTGCCGTAGACTTGCTGGGAAAAACTTGCTGGTTGTCACAGGCCAACTGCAATGGAGTCAGGACATGGTCAGTCTAAACAAGGAGAAGACGTGAGGGAGAGGAAGGCCTACTTCTGTGGGGCAGCAGTGAATACAGCTCTCATAAATGCCTCCAACCAGTTGGTGGTGTCAAGGTCTGTGTAGAATTAGAGATTGCTAGCATGCAGTCCCGATGTCCACAGGTGCACTTACTGGAGATGTGCATGCTCTGGGCCAGCACACATACAAACACTCTATTGAGCTCCTCGCTCTCCTGAGACAGGAGCTGCATTATCAAAGATGAAGTGGAACTAACCAGGACTAGGGTTACATCACAGCACACCGACAGGCTTAGGATCTGTGGCATAGATTTTGGCCAGCTGCAAGAGAAACTCTGGACTGCTGAGGCCCTGAATAAGACGTAGTGTTGTGTTCTCTGCACTGTAGGTAGATGTGATCAGGTGAAGTGGGAAGTGACGACAGACAGCCTACCAAACAAAGAGCTGTGTGGGAATGATGGCAACCCCCACTACAGTGTGCAACTGCTGCAGGAGCTGAAAGCGGTAGGAATATTGTAACTGTAGGTGGACGCGATAGGCAATGACCTCCAGCAACGCATGCAGTACAGGCCATGCCTGGCTCTTGAACACTGCAGGAATCAGTTGGGCTGCAAGAGGAGAAAAGACATGAAGAACAGAACATGTAGTAGTGATCTCTTACTTACTCTGGAAGTTGCGTGTACCCAGCCAGATGAGCAGGCGTGAGTATGTCTCCAGCAGAGCAGCAGTGATGGCAGGAGGCTGGCTGGCAGGGAGCTGCTTGCTTGCCTCAGCAACCTGCACTAGATGAAGCTTCACCTTGTCCATCAGCCTGTACATGTGTAATGGGTACTAACTGGACCTGTGTTATGGCTGAAGGCAAACCTGATCTTAGCATGCATAGCAATAGTGGAGAGGGAGGAGAGAGGCAAGGTAGTACACTCAGTGGCTGGTGAGGAAGAATGGGGTGGGGCCACAGCTTCAATGAGGCTATTGAGCAGTTTACTGCTGACATCAGCATTATTACTATCTGCAGACACAAGTATTGACACTTGTTAGAGGCAATATTTTTACTACAAGAAACTTACACACAGACAGGAGGAGAGCCACTGTATGATCTGTAGCTAGGTTGGATGGAGTAGGTGGGAGCTCACTCTGTGCTGCTAGCCACCTGTACAGACAACACACAGCAACAGTGCAATACTGTGTGAGGTGTGTTGCTCACTCAATCTGTGCTGTGAGGATGTGAGGAAGAGGTCTGGGTAGCTCAACTCCGTCAGCAGATGCCTACACGTAACCATGGTAATGTTAGTGTGCAGCTACATGTAAATGTTGCACTCACTCGACTTGAATAGACCACCCAAATGGAGGCCATTGCTGTGTCCAGCACAGCTGCTAGCTGAGTGGGATCTGGAGGAGGTAGTGGCTCCCTGTCAGGGTACAGCAGACTGAACAGGTTCAAGATAGGAACAAACTCTCTCTGTAGCTGCACAGCCGTACTGCTTGCCGAGGGCTGAGGAGGTGCGACAACCAATTAGACCACTTGCTATGTACAGGTATGGAACAACTCTAGCCAACCTGCTGCTGAGCTGGGAGCTTGCTCTGCACAGTACTTGTCACAAAGTGCAGTAGAGACCACATTAACCAGCTCCGACCTTTGCGGCAGTGACTAGATGACAGCTGTATCACGTGATATGGCAAGTGGATAAGCTCGCCGAGAGGGTCATACAAATCACCTTCTGCCTCAGCTGATTAATGACTGAAGTGATGTTGATGAGCTGAAGAAAGTAGAAGAAGACTAGCTTGTTGGCTAGTTGGCTCCACACTTCCCGCACTCTCTCCTCTCCCTCCTCTCCCCTCCCCTCCACACTCTCCACCATTTCCATGGCAATCAGAGCTAACTGCACTAGGGCTTCTTCCACCATTTCACAGGGTTGCATTTGCTGTGTGTAGCACTCAGTCAGACTACCACTACATAGAGTGGTCCCTCACTGCCTTGGTCTTACCTGACGATTCATACCCAGCATACTGTGCACTGCATCTCTGGAGTTTGGCTGGGCAATAACGTGGTAAAGCATCTCAGCCTGAGGCTTCATAAACACCTGTAGGACACTGCACTGTTGACTAAGGAGGAACATGGAATGATGTACGTGTGTACTTCTCTGTATGGCAGCAGCCCCTTCAGAGAACAGCAATACTTGTCAGGCTCCAGTTTCCATGTGCTGAGGGACATGTTGGACACACTCAGCACAGGTCGAAGGTAAGGCAACACTACACCAGACACCTGCCCCTCCAACACATGATGTTAATGAAGACTAAACATTAGTAGTTTTACCAGGTCAGCAAGTGTCTGCATGCTGCTTCTTAGAGGTGCAATGGCCTCTTGCAAGAGCCAGTGAGGGGGACGGGTCTTGTCGGGGTAATGCCGGCATATTTCATCATATGCAAAGTAGGCTGGTAACAGTGCTGCATTACGATCCAGGATGTAGGCTAGGAGGTCACGACCTTTCCCCACAGTGGGCAACTGGGAGGAGGGCAGACTGCGGGGGACACGGTGGAATCGATCAAATAATAGCTTCATTAGGTCACGACAGCCCTGAGTGGATGGAGCATGGGAGGCTTGAAGAATTGACAGAGCACTGTAGACACTGACCTTGTAGTCTACACCACCGACGATAGAACGGACTGTAGACAGGGCCTCCCCCCAGAACAGCATATTACTGATGTCAATATGGCAAAGCAGTTGCTCGCACACAAGTCTAATGGAAGAGTGAATGACATGAGCAGTTTAGCTCAAGGCGAGTAGTTTGATGGCTACCTGGCTGGAATGACTCCAGTAGCAGAGAGAGAGGAGAGGAGAGACAGCAGTTGCCGCACTCTCTGGTGGTTGTTCTGCACACACAGGTAGCCCACATATTGCTGCAGGTAGGTTGTCTGTAGGTCCTAATAAAGGAGATGAGAAACTGACAGAGAGACGGCAAGTGTTACGAACACTCACGTGAGAGGTGGTAGAAAATATGATTTTGATGGTCTCAGTTAAGTCCGCCGGTGGGTTGAGCTCAGGGATCAGTACTCTCTTTATACACCCGTGAAATGTAGTCTGCAACTCGCTCTGACCCTACATAAACATATAACTGTGTGAAAGCCTACGGTCTATCGTATTAAATACTCACTGCGTGAGTTTCCAACACGGCTCGCAGGTCAACTCGCGCGTCTCCCTCACCCGCCATGGGGTTGTTTTAGTGTGCAATAATTAGATTCGAGGTCAGCGGAATCACCATGGCCGACGATAGGTAGGGAAACGTACAGCGTAGTTCCTGCAGTTGCTGTACATGTAATACCGTGATTTGGTCCATACATGCAGAGAGAAAGCGGGGCGTATGGAGTGGTTGCGGGCTAACGAGGTGGACAGGGAACAATATCTTCTTGGCAAGAAGATAGACAGACAGGTTGATCCCCTTTTGGCCTCGGAAGACAGAGAGAGAGAAGTACGCCAAGCTCCACACGCTCCTTCCTTCCTCTCATGTGATATGTGTACATTCCCTCAGGCGTTAGCAAGTGGGCCTGGAGCACTGTTCATCAACCCCACCACAGCTGGAACAACTGCTGATATAGCAGTCAAAGTGAAGGAGGACCCTCTTTTCTTAATCAGAAAGAAAGAGGAAGAAGCCCGCCAGCGATTATTGTCCAACCCTGTGAAAATGAAGAACCTTCGAGAGGTCTGGACTACGTACAACCCTATGTTTTCACACTTAATTACATCAAATTATTCTCAGTTGTTGGCCCGAGAAAAGTCCTCCAAGCACAAATCTAAGAAGAAGAAGAAGCAGCGAGTTCGCTCACGGTCTCCACACAGGTATCTTCCCTTCCGTGTACCCAACACTTGAACTGATCAACTTATGTATATATATATAGGTCTGGAAGAGCCAAGAGAGCTATGGATAAGGAAAAGAGGTGGGGTTTTCCTTCTTGCATGTGTGAGAATAGAACTATCATCTTCCACAGGAAGTACTCTCCATCCCCTCCCAAACGCCAAGTATCCCCTCCTACACGCACAGCTCCAATCCACAATAAACAATATTCACGCAGCAGGTGAGCAGGTCTCTGTTCTCAAAGTACAGTGAGAGGAGGCTCTACCCCACCCTTACTAAACTGGTGTAGCCTCAGTCGGGAAGAGCTGGAGCAACGGAGACAGGAGATGATGGCAGATGCAGAGAGTCATGGAAGAGAGAGAGAGCAGAGGCTGCGCCGATTAGAAGAGGAGCACAGACAGGAGGAAGAGGAGAGATCCACCCCTCATTCTCATGACTTCCTACAGTGAGTGTGCTAAGGCACGAGGTGTGATATACATTAATGGTGTCTTTGCAGGCCATTGAGGGTGCAATCTATGTCAGCTGCTGGTTCTGTACAGGAAAGGATCCAGCGCAGCATTGGGTCAGTGCAACGTACTCGTGCTTCCCTGGACAGACACTTCCTCCAAAAGTAGCACAATTAATAAGAATTATTACACTGCTCCTCTACTTGCATTCATAGAATAAGTTAAATTATTAGAACAGACAATAAAATGGGCTAATGATGAGATGGTCATGATAGTCATGACCACAATGATTAGTGATTTGCTCTGAGCAAGGGCATTGCTGTGATGACATGAGGTGTGACTGTACTGGTGATGTGTGCACATGTTGCTTATAGCCAAGTCAAAGGGCTAGCTAGCACTGAGCGAAGCCAGGATGTGTAGGGGTGAGAGTGAGGACTACACTGTACTGGATGGAGGAACAAACTGGATCATCTCCTTGTAGATGAGTTCTGTAGACCAAAGAGAGAATATTCTTGTATCCAGAGGATGTGTGGCCTCACCTTTCAGCCTTTCTTTTGGAAGATCATCCAATTCCGTCTCAAAGGTAAATGGTTTGTCTGCCACAGGCTGCAGGAAGAGCAACTGCAGTACATGTGTGCATGGCCCTATACAACAGACCTCGTCTTCTGGATCGTAGTACTGCTCCAGATAAGGGTGGGCCAGAGCCTGCTCAACTGTTATCCTTCTGTTGGGGTTAAAGGTCAACATCTTGTCCAGTAGATCCAGTGCTTGTGTGAAGAGTATATACAATTTATGCAGTAAGGTATTGACCAATGTGTGATGCAGTAAGGTATTGACCAATGTGTGATGCAGTAAGGTATTGACCAATCAGGCAAGGCAGAATTGAACAGTACATAAAAAGGAAACGAGTTCTTTCAGGAAAAGCACCTTTATGGTCTGCTTTAGGGAACAGTCTGCTCCATGGCTGGGTGGGTTTGAAAGGAAGGGCCTGAAGGTAGCACTTGGCCTAACGAAAAATACACAGCACTGTCAGTATAGAGGAGATGGTGTATAAACTCACACACACCTTCTCATTCACAATGCAGTCCAGGTCTTCCTGGGAAGGAGAGCCCACCACATTCAGGATATGGTTCAGTTGGTCCAGGTCTGTACACATGTCAGGACTCTACACAGACATGGACAAGACATAGTACAGTCAATGAAATGGAAGGATACAATGTTTCCCTGGGAAGATGGGCCGATTAGAGATCATCTCTGCCAAAATACAGCCCACTGACCAGATGTCAACTGCAAACACAAGTGACAGGTATACATACACACATACATGGGTCTGTGTAAGAACGCACTGGACTTTGTGTAGCCCTTTGAATTGAGCATGATCTCCGGTGCACGATACCATCGTGTTGCAACATATTCTGTTAGGAAGCCTGTGTGATCATGCTGGGGGTCAGCTATCCGGGCCAGCCCAAAATCACATATCTGCAACAGGAGAGGAGAAATATATAGGGTCCAGATGTCTAGCCCTTTCATGTGGAATACCTTCAGATCACATGTGGTGTTCAGTAGTAGGTTACTGGGCTTGAGGTCACGATGTAGCACATTGGCTGAGTGGATGTATTTGAGTCCCCGCAACACTTGATAGAGGAAATAGCAGACGTGGTCATTGCTGAGGTGCTGTGTCTTCAGTAGCTTATAGAGATCTGTTTCCATCAGAGTCTGGATAATGTAGCTGTGGATGCTAGTCAGGGAGATGAACTTCCTTACATGTCAACCTACTACCACTCACTGGGATGTACACTACTACACCATGTCACATGAAGAGTGGACACAAATAAAATGGATACACATCCTTCATTTCTGCAAGGCTGGGTGGCCTCAGGATGTCCAAGATATCAATGATCTGTTGGGACAATGGAAGGCTCAGCCACGGGCTCTGCTGTTAATAGCCAGTGACTCACATTCTCATGTCTAAATCCAGTGAGGATTTTGATCTCCCGGAGGGTACGCTGGCAGTAGGTCTGGTGCTCAAAGGGACTGATTTTCTTAATGGCCACTTTAGTTACTGTCAAACTGTCAAAAGCCGAGCTGGAGGAATAATTTGCCAGCAGTCAATGACAGTATCTTCTAGGGAAGACATATCTTATACACAGTATGCTCTAGGGCAGATATATCTTATACACAGTATGCTCTAGGGCAGATATATCTTATACACAGTATGCTGTAGGGCAGATATATTTATACACAGGGCAGATATATCTTGTATGCTGTAGGGAAGATACATCTTATTCACAGTATGCTCTAGGGCAGATATATCTTATACACAGTATGCTCTAGGGCAGATATATGAAGCCAACATTTATAGCCTAGCCATGAATACTGACCACGCCCCCTGCTCACCACACCATTCCGTACGCTCCTTCTCCAATGTACGCTAAACCCGAGTAGCGAGGACCGACGGCAAACGTTTGTCCGCGGACAAACTCCGGAGAGGGCTTGCCTATAGCAATGGCCATACCCTGCCACCCAGCTAGTTAGCTCTCTAGGATAGCGAAACACATCACGCGAGCGCGATCCAATGGCCACGCCCCACAGGGTACATGCAAAAAATTCCATCATAATTGAGAGAGATATTAAAGGCACGATGGCAAGAATGTGTGATTGTTATGGCAACTGGAGCTAATGTGGCAGCTCAGGCACAGAAGATGAAATCCAAAATAGTCTATCTTTCCTGTATGTAGGCAGGGCAGTAACTGTAAAGACCATCAATGCTCTGTAGAGGCAAAACTTACATGTAGTCGCCTCTGAGTTTCCTCAAAGATCATGTCTGCACATTAAATACACCATTAAAGTATAAGTCTCCGATTACATCATTCATAACATACATTTCAGTTTTTCTTTAGGGAGGTCATCCAGTTCTGTCTCAAAAGTGAAGGGCTCGTCTGCTACAGGCTAATGCACAAACAATACATGTCATCATACACTATGCAGGGTGAGTCCCTGTAATCAAACCTCATCTTCTGGGTCATAATACTGCTCGAGGTAAGGGTGGGCTAAGGCCTTCTCCACAGTGATCCGTTCGTGAGGGTTAAAAGTTAACATCTTATCCAATAAGTCAAGTGCTAAGAGGATATTAATACCACATCATGAAATCCACTTAGACATCAGCCAAAGGCTTACCCATGGGGTCAGCTTGGGAGTATAGCCGTGACCAGGGTACTGCTGGTCGTGGTGGGAGACTCTGCAAGTAGCGACGTGCCTAAACACATTGGGAATACATAGAGTGACATTAGTGGACACTGTGTACATGGTACCTGTTCACTGGTGACAGAGGTGAGGTCTTCCTGTGAGGGAGAGCCAATCACATTCAGGATGATGTGCACTTGGTCCAGGTCTGTGGGATTGTTCACAAAACACATTATAACCACATTGGTCCTTGAGTGTCTACTGTAATTCTCCCGTACAGTGTTTGCCAGGGAAGATTGGTTTATTGGAGAAGAGCTCAGCAAATATGCAACCAACAGACCACACATCAACTGCAGATGGAGGTAATGTGAGTCCTTGCTGCTACCAGGTATAGGGTTAAGGCCACACTCACTGGCTTTGAAGTATGCCTTGGGATTGAGCATAATCTCAGGGGCCCTGTACCATCGAGTGGCCACATACTCCGTCAACATTCCCTTGTGGTCATGCGTAGGGTCTGCCACACGTGCCAGCCCAAAGTCACAGATCTACAGCAGCAATTGACACCTAACACTGTGTCTTGTACACAATGGTTGTCTCTGAAAAGGCAACCTGAAGGCATCCTTCACACAATGTGAAGCCAAGTATGCCTGACTGGTGCTCATTCATCCAACACATACCTTCAAGTCACAGGATGTGTTCAGTAGAATGTTGCTGGGCTTAAGGTCCCGATGCAATACATTGGCAGAGTGAATGTACTTGAGCCCCCGCAATATCTGGTAGACAAAGTAGCGGATGTGATCTGTACTCAGCCTCTGAGTTTTGAGCAGTTTGTGCAGGTCGGTCTCCATCAGTGTCTGCACCATGTAGCTGACAGGTAGAGGTCAAGGGGCACCTCTCACAAGAAACAAGCCTAGTACAGGACACCAATATACTGCCTAGGATGCATGCAGAGCCTCAGTACATAGTGGTTGACCAAAGAATGACATTGGATACACATCCTTGAATTCTTCATAGGAGGGAGGTGGCAGGATGTCCACAATGTCAATGATCTAGAAGGGAAAGCATTTTGTTAACCTCCCTCTCCTTAACCTCAAGGAGAGTAGCTTACATTCTCATGCTTGAAGCGGTTTAAGATCTTGATCTCTCTGAGTGTGCGCTGGCAGTATGTCTGGTGCTCAAAGGGGCGTATTTTCTTAATGGCCACTTTTTTCTTCGTCTTGTTGTCCACAGCTGAGCTGTGGGAGCAAAGTGTGAACCCAATATCCACCAAGGACTCTAGGCTCTATACTACACAACACACGCACACAGCCGCTAGCAAACTTGTGAATTTGTCGTACACTTGTACAAAACATCCAGCCACACCTCCCCTCAGCACTGCCACTAGTTCCCATTTCAAAACCCTAACAGTAATTCCTCACCAGACCATGCCGTACGCTCCCTCTCCAATGTAAGTCAATCCAGAGTACCGCGGGCCTACATCGAAGGCTTGGCCGCGCACTATATCTGGTGGAGGTTTTCCCGCCATCTTGTGTATTCCGCTGCTAGGATTCCTTCTGTTGGATATGCTCACGCTCTTTGTGAGGCTCTTCCCTTGGCCTTTCCTCGCGCAGCACTAAGAGGCGGAGGTGCTATAGTAAGCATGCTTCCGGTAGGCGTGTGTGGGCGGGGCTACTCGGTAGTCGCTCACGAAGTAAACAAATACTAAGCCTAGATAAGAATGTGACTGGTCTAGTCGTTTATAAGTGTACAGTCTGTCTTTCAAACCAAGTGGCGAAATGGGTAAAAGAAAGTTTCAAGAGTTCTTGCCTGACGAGTGCCACCGCCGTTACTGCTGCGTTCACTGCAGAGCGCATTTAGCCAACCACGATGAACTCATATCGAAGGTGTGTGTACTTGTACTTTGTGCCTTGGACTGTATGTTTTTAGTCAGTCGGCAGACGAGCCCTGTTCTGTACCCTTATGCTAATTGTACTGCAGTCATTTCAAGGCAGTCAAGGAAAGGCATACCTCTTCAACAAAGTGTAAGCCAACGAGTTGTGTATTGTGTGATGTAGCATGTGCCCCATTTATTGTGTGCTTATTTTAGTGTGAACATCGGCTGTGGAAGAGCGGAGGAGAGGTTCCTGCTGACTGGCCTGCATGCTGTAGCTGATATTTTTTGCAGCTCATGTAAAACTACACTTGGCTGGAAATATGTGAGTCCATCCCCAGATATTACCATGGGGGAAAAGTAGTGTACACTTTCATACAATGTTGAAAGTAACGGTGATTTGGGAGTGAGTCTCACCTAGTGGGGTGGGTGCATGGCTAACTACCTCCCTGTCTGTCCGGTGTCTGTGGTATGCAGTAAGAACTAGGGCATCACACAAACCATATTCAATATCTGTTTTGTGTAGTGTAAGCTGTGCCACACTCTGTCTACTCTGTGGCATGTAACTCTGTGGCAAATCCAATGTGTGATGAGAGAATGTAAACATGGGACAGGAGCCAGGGTTCAAGGCAGCTGGCTACCCACATGTACATGTATACACACATTGCTGCCAACCCATGTGCGCCCACACTCTCTGACACTCTCTGTAGTACATATTAGGACATGCTCACTGTGAACGGAGCAGATATAAGGTTAGATTATGTTACTACTAAGCTGCCATTCTTTGTTGAACCTTGACCTGTGCCTTGTTTGTGGCGTACTGCCTAGCTGGCTGACTGTGTGTTACAAGCATGCTAGAGATGCTCTACATTCCATGGGAACATATGAGATGTCACTGATTAGCTTACTTACATGGCAACAATAGTAGCCTAACTACAGTACAGGTAGTCATCACTTTGTATCCCTTTACCCCTCCCCTCATCTACAGGAGCATGCTTTTGAGGCAAGTCAGAAGTACAAAGAGGGGAAGTTTATCATCGAACTGGCTCACATGGTTAAAGACAATGGCTGGGACTAGCACTTACCAACTCACCTTGATCACAATCACTCATTTTTACTCCTCACTCATCTGGCCACACTCATCAGATTCTCTCATTCACTCTACGACTGTACTTGAGTTCCATTGATCATCATCAGAGCACACCACCCTACACATACCCTCAATATATGCATGGCCTGTGTACCTAGCTTTGTGTTTGTGTTTCATAATTGTCTGTCATATTCCGACATATTATGGAACAGTGTTTATTATAATTTGGACCACTGCTGTGTCTATTACTACAATACAGGTGTAAATCTGTACACTATTAGTCAAGACAAAGATTAGGCACACACACACAATACTGACTGAATGAGAGACATGTGGAGAGAGGGAGGTTCTACATATGGATTGAGTTGTATGACTACCACTGCAGCTGCTACCAAGTACTAAAGTCCCCCAGTGATGTTTGGAGCTTGCTCTTCTTGCTCCCACTGGCCTGGGCTAGGCTCTCAGCTTGCAGAGCTGGCCGTGCTCTCTTTCCAGTTTGCCCAGAGGAAGGAGTTATATACCTGCCAACCCCACTGTGATATGCCTTGGGCTGGGCTCTGTCTCCCTGTGACACATACACATGTAGTAGTCCACCATATAGTGCTAGTAGCTGGACACACCTTACTGCCACTGGCACTGCTGCTAGACTGAGGTTGAGGCTCCTCCCTGGCCACTCTCTCCTTTTCTTCCTCTGCTAATAACTGTTTCATGGAAGGGAGGCAAGTGAAGACTCAGCCAGTATCTAGACAGTAGAGACAGCCAACCTCCTCCTCTGCCTCCTTGAAAGGATCCACAAACACTGAACTGGCTGCTATCTTAATTTCCTCCTGTGGATGGTCCTCTTCATCTGTTCTCACCTTCTCCATGGCAGTGAGAACCTCCACACCACCAACAACCCTGGGAGGGCATATGCAACAATGACCATACGTCACTAACAATTACAGTACCAGTACCTGCCAAAAACAGTATGCCTATTGTCAAGATGTTTGCATGAACGATATGTGATGAAGCTGGGGAAGTATGCAGTGCAGGGGATCAAAAAACTGATATGGAACATTGAAAGAGAAACGTACAACTGAGACTTGTTTGTGTTCTTCCCACTGTTAGCCATACTCACAATACCACGACCTGCACACACACACACACACACACACATTAATTTGTGAGAACATGATCACTGTAATACATACCAGAGTGAGAGAGGTTGGGCCGGAACTCATCCTTGAATGGCCTTCCCCACACTGACTGGCCACCTACAACACACATTACATGTTACACTATATACATTAGTCGGTACATGCACACAATGATAGAAGGCAACTAGATGTCATGTGTGACCCTGCAGTGTGTGTGAGAGCATGCAATAATGTAGCCATTACTACACTAAGAGATGTAGCCACATCAGCTCACACTACCTCCTACCTTTCCCAGTGCCTGTGGGATCTCCTCCTTGTATCTGGGACAATGTGCAGGGAGAACACAGTACCGTGGTACCATGGCAACCAAGTGGATGATACCATGGCAACCAAGTGGAGGATACTACATACCATGAAGTTTCTAATTGAGCGGTGGAAAATGGAGTTATCATAGTAACCATTCTGACAATGACGGATGAAGTTCTCACAAGCTATTGGAACCTGTCACAACAGATGTCATCGGTACATATTGGTACATGGAGAGGGAGTGGCCATACCAGGTCACAGTGTAGCTCAAGGTTGAGTTCTCCCAGAGAAGTATGCAGCCGCACATAGCCTGGGACCAAGCTGTATGTGGCAGTGAACAGGTCGGGGACACTACTCACCTTTCTTTTTGACTTTTGCATAAAGCAGTGTGTCTCTGTCAACAACAGCAGCTTCATTTTCAGTAACAGGAGCTGAGACAGTGCATGTGAAGCCTTGAGCAACTTTCCCTGTGGAGTAGTGGGCCTGCACCAGCACCACTACAATGGCTGACAGTGCTAGACTACCAAGACCTCACTCACGGCTGTTCTGGAAGTGGCTTTCTCCTTTCCTTTGCTCTTCTCCTATTAACGCAACACACAATACATAATGTAAAGTAGTACGTAGGAACATACAGATCTGAGGCCCTTGAACTCCTCCTGCTGATAGAGCTGCTCCAATGTGGCTCTGGTCTCTGGGTTCAGCATCTTCAGGTAGTAGGATGGTTCCCTCCGAGCCTGTTCTTCCTCTGGGAACAGAGGACACTCTCACACACATGTACACACTCATTCCTCTCACTCCACACAGACCTTCCTCCCCTACTCTCAGGCTGTTCTTGAGGTGGTGGAATGATGTCATGTCAAACTTGCCAAGGTTAGTAGGATCCTGCAGGGTCACAAGGTCAGCGCGAGTGAAGGGCTCATCTGTCACTAGATCTCTCATGTTTCGAGGCTTCAGGTTCAGTCTCTCCACTGCCTGTGGCCCCCACAGCCCCAGACAATAACATATGATAGAGTCACATCCTGAAGCTCACCTCCATGCAGTAGACATTGCCTGTTGTCTTCACTGCTACAATGTGTGTGTTCTCATTGAACACCTTGTAGGTAACAGGACAGTGGTACTTGCCTATTGTGACAGTAATCCATGACACACAGGACTGGATCATATGTAACATACCATCACTGTTCTTGTGGAAGTTAAGTTTGAACAAAGACTTCGCCTCCAAGGGCTGAAGGAAAGATACACACACACTCGTGTGCGTGCACACACACACACACACACACACACACACACACACACACACACACACACACACACACACACACACACACACACACACACACACACACTCACACCTGGCCTGTGAGTGGGTGATGCCCATACTTCCTCAGATATGGCACTATATTCCTAGTACAGCCACAAATATTATCACAGTAATGTCTGGCAGTGGCTCTAACAAGCCACCACTCACATGAGGTCAAAGACATGGCCATCCGATGTACAGAGGGGCAACTCAAAAGGTTGCAGTGATAGGGCACAACAGTGGAAGGGTAGCCGACGAAATTTGCCCTTACTTCCACGTTCTGCTGGGACAGACAATAGCATTGAGAAGAATGTACATCATTTCCACACCAGCACACCTTGTTTCTTCCCGCCATAAAGCTCCGTCCACTCGGAGCAAGTCAAGTACCTATGATAACATGTAATTTATCATATGTCCTGCTTACTAGAATAACGCACATTTTATCTTTTTGGTGCTGTCGCTTCCCCATCTTCTCTTTCAGCCTGGGTTCAAGGTTCAATTTCAGTGCTTTGCGCATGAGCATGGGCGTGGTCACGCCCCTTTCTCAGCCAGCTACGCCCTCTTTTTCGCTAGCGACAACGCCCTTTTGTCTATCGTCAACCGTCTGCGCTGTCAACGACATGAAACTTCTGCAAGGAGTGTTCCGCAAGGTAGACCAAGGTTTAAATTTCACTTGCTAAAAATTAGCTTCTCTCCATAGATTTCTCTCCCAGTGCTGGGTGTTGCTACAGTGGGCTGGGTGGTGTTTGTAGTTGGATTTGGAGTCTTCAACAACGGAGACAACTTGTGAGATCATGTCAGTGCATAATAAATTAGCATATCTTATTTTGATTTTTCAGCTACAATGACATCCGCAAGAATGCTACTTTCACAACAGGTGAAGGCACCAAGTTTCCCTTACCTTTTCCTGATGAGCACATTGAGGAGGATTTCCCAGCGCAGCGAGCAGATCCCGACTATTTTGCACACTGGTGCTACGTAGTCTCCTTTCCCGTCCTGATGATATTTCTTGTGCTTCACCTCATACTGCACAACCTCTACATCTTTGGACTCATTGTATGTCATGAATATTTATTACCGCTTGCAAATAATCATTGTCCCCTCAACAGGGCCACTCCCTACTTGGGCTGTGCTTGATTTGTAATAGTGGTGTGTTCTGGAGAGATGGTCTCATCCTCTTTAGTGCAGATGATAATCTACGTAAACAAGAGCCCTTCACCACCTTTCCCAAGGATTGGCGTAGAGACACATACTATGGACTGTGGCTGGTTGTGGAGTGGGTTGGAGCATTCGTATGCATGCTGGCACTGGTGATATTAGTGCATGCTGTTGTATACAGTTAGTGTATTCTTCCAACCTCTATACAGGCTGTCTACGTGGTGCTCCTCCCATTCTATACGTCATCTTGCAAGAATAGCAATAGCAGCAACTCTGAGGTATGGACAATAATTATTGCTACAGTTATGGTATCGATACTTTCTTTCCCACGCTCTACAGGAAGGCAATAAGGAGTAGAACCAAGCCTCTCTCACTACTGTGAACTATGAACCTTTCCATAAGCACTAACTTTATTTATTTATTTGGCCATGGTTGGGTGTAGCCTTACTTCCTGTATCAGTGCCGGTGTCACAGTATATTTTATCCCCCGTATATTTTATCCGGAGGATAGTATATACTATCCGGCGGATAGTATATCCTTAGTATATTTTATCCCACGTCAGGATATTTTATCCCTGCATGGTGATCAAGGTATGTCACAGAATATTTCTGTTGCTACCCAGTCCAGCAGTCCAGCAGTCCAGCAGTCAGTCAGTGCTCACTAAACAGTAGCTATGGGATGTGAAGTCACAGAGGAGAGATATAAAGAGCTGATCAACTACATACGTACTACTAGGGCCGATCTAGCGGCTACACCGTCAAACCCTAGCTGAAGTCAGTATATACACTCTACCTTATCATAGCGCAATGCCATGCATCTTTGTCCTTCCAGAAATCTATAGCAGTGGGGTAGAGTGCTACACAGCCCACTGGACACGATGGTTGAAGTCGCATATAGCGTCTATCCGTATGGGATAAAATATCCTGACCACGGATGAAATATCCTAGGAAAAATTATCCGGCCGGATAGAATATTCTATCCGGCCGGATAAAAAATCGGGGGGATAAAATATACCGCGACACCGGAAGTGGCGTCCTAATAAATATGCTGGAGCGTCCCACGGCAGGTCTATTAGGCGGTTGGCAGTATGAAGATTGGCGGCATTCATTTTCTCGACGGCTGGGCACGGATGGTGAATACCACCCTACAGACCCATGTCTATTCATACCTGTAACCACTGTATCTTATGCAGGTGGGACTTGGGGGGATTCTCTTCTCCATGATCGGATGGCTCATTTTTGTTATCTGCTTCGGAAGCTTCAACAACGGAGACAACTTGTAAGTGAATCAATATTCGTACTCTTCTTTTCGGTTGATGCCAATTCCGTACTGTAATGTTACCTCTTTCGTTCACTTCAGCTACAACGATGTACGAGAAAATAGAATGGTGAGGGTTGCGTCCCAGAACGACATGAGATTTCCGGTGGAGCTATTTTTCGGAGTGAATGAAACGGACAAGATCATTGAAGAAGACTTTCCCAAAAACCGTGCAGACACGGATTTCTTCTCGTTCTACTTCTTCGCGGTCGTTTTTCCTGTTGCCGCGCTGCTGACCATAGCTCACCTCGTCCTACACGGTCTACCTGTTGTCGGCTTCATCATCTCTCTTGTTGTATCTTCCTCTGTACGGAATAGCTGGGAAGAAAGCATGTTGGGAGGGTGGAGCAGGTCTATGTAGCAGCTACATGGTTGTATGTGGTAATAGTGTAGTAACATGTTCCCTTGACCAGTGCTACCAGGCTCACGTGTTGCTGACCGTAAGTTTCATATGTGGTTCAGCTGTATGGTTCGCTGAAGGAAATCGGCTCTTCAGTAAGGATAACAACTTTCGCAATGAGTATGGCTCAATTATAATACCCGAGGACTGGTTGAGTGACAGTTACTGGGGGGCCTGGCTGGTAGGAGAATGGGTTGGTGTGCTCATTGCAGGCATTGGTTTGGTAAGGCCCCACCTAGCCTTCCTGGCACGTTATATCACCAATTCTCCCATTACAGCTTGTGTACTACACTGTCACCCCATTTTTCTCCAACCCTGGAGATGTGATCACCAGAAAGCAGGAAGCTTATGAGGTATGTTTGCAGCTAGTCTTGCTACTTGTGTTAGTTTCGTTTGCTGCAGATGGATGTCAAGAAATAGAGCTGCAGTTAGCAAGTACAGAGAGAACTGACTTTATTGAACTAAATGTGACCACTATGTAGATAACACCAGTTTTATTGATTTTACCTTTTACTTACTTACTATGGAATTTATGAAGTGAAACTCACTACAGCTATAGTTATGGGCGAGGTACTCCCTGTTGTGGCTATAACAGGTGTGATGGCCAGCTAGCTACATGATGTAGTAGGAGGGAGTTGGAACTCAAGAAAAAAGAGGGAGTTGGCCAGAGAGTCACAGGCATCTGCCATCTCCAAACACACATCACATACTGCTTCCTCCAGCAAGCAGTCAGCCAAACTGCAGCAGGCAGGACTGTACCTCACTACACATGGTGCAGATAAACTAACTTTTCCAGAGGAGTCCATGGCTCCAAGTGAGCACCACTCACATGCTGGCCACCTCTGTCACCCCTTGGATGGTCCTTAGTGTCACTGTTTGGATGGTCCTTAGTGTCACTGTTTGGATGGTCCTGGGTGTCACCCCTTGGATGTCCTCTGGTCCTTGTGTGCTGCACAGTTGGAGAAGGTGTTTGGTTCCATTTCTTGCAGATCATTAGTTCCTCTTCCTGCATGATGGACAACATACCTTCACACTCAGTGGGGGTATCCAGGAGAAGGTGTGAGCTAACAATGAGGTCATATAATTAGACACATGACGTGTGTGTATATATACTACAAGCCAATTGTCCTCTGTGTACACACTCCACACCATATATGGTACCTCCATGCGTATTAGGGTAGCAACAAGGTGTGGCATTTCCCCTTGTGGTAGTAAGGAGCTGTGTGAGTGGCCTCGCCCAGTGCTGTGCTGAGTACCTTGGGTGTCCACAGACCTGCAGGTTCTGCAGCCATTAATGCTAGCCCTACATGCACAGTGAAAAGGTCTTACTGAACAGAGCCTGTAGGGCTTTGGCATTGTGATTGGGACTGTGGAAGTGGAGAGGAAGGAGGAATCGCAGGTGGGGAACTGAAGTCAGGACCCACTGCTTCAGTGACTTGAGTGGCCTTGTGGCCTTCACTGTCCTTTTGGGAACCCAAGCCTCCTTTCATCTCTGCAGCTTCTTTCCCTGTCCTTTCTCTCCTTTTTTCCCCAGCTTTCTTCCTTCTCCTTGCTCCTGATCTGCCCGTGGCTTTTGCAGTGGAAGACCTGTGACTGTGAGAAGTCATCTTTGTACCAGATGAAAGCACAGTCCTTTGTTGTTTAGCACTAGAGGAGTATGTAGGCTCTGAAAAATGTGTCTTCAATCCTCCAGACCCTCGTGGAGATGAGACTGCATGTATGTGATTTAACCTTTGAGCCATTCTCCTACCCTTCGGCTTTATCCCTGCCCTGGGCTTCATCCTCTGCTGTGGGGTCAAAGAGTTCTGTCTAGCAGCTGTTAGGGCATCTGAATAGGACTAAACATACAAGCAAGGGGAGTATTAGGATTAGACAGAGACACACACACACACACACACACACACACACACACACACACACACACACACACACACACACACACACACACACACACACACACACACACACACACACACACACACACACACACACACACACACACACACACACACACACCTGTGCCAGGGCCAGTAGCTCTGAGCTCTGCCTGTCACCACACAACAGTCCCACCAACTGCAGCAGTTGACTAGGCAGAGACTGATATGTGGATGAGAAGGTGTGCAGAGTTCTAGTGGCTGCTCTGCGTGCTGCAGCTAGCTTCTGCACATTTGAAAGTGGAGGAGTTTACAGTTTACAGTTTACAGTATGGTATGGTGTAGGTGAATATATTCATGTTCTGCCGGTGACAAGGATAGAAGACAAGGATAGAATTCTTGCCTTTCAGGCGTAAAGGTTCCTAATCAACTGTTGATTGCTACTAATGCAGAGTGTATGAGGACAGCCAAGTCTCCCACTCACCTTGCCTTGGAGGCCACCACCCTTGTCTCCCCCTCCCCCATCACTCATTAACACCTGCAACAGAGCAGCCACAATAATATTCTTCTCACACTACACTAAATGGACATTCCCATCAATGATGCATGGAAGATTAAGCCCTGTCAACCATGTAATGAGGGTATTTAATGAGACCACACCCACACACTCACCTGACGCTGGAGGTCGTAGAGTCTCCTGGCCATGGCTGCCACATGCTCAGCTGCCACTCTCCTCTCCCTCTCATTCTCATCCTCCTGTTCCACTTTATCCTCCTCATTAGCACATAACTCTTGCAACCGTTGCACCTGCTGAGCTAAGGCTCTCTTTAAACAAAGAAGCTCAGTGTCTTCCTCCTTTCTTTTGTCCCCTCCTCTTCTGTCCTCTCTCCTCCTTCCTCCTCCCCCCTCCCTCTTCTTGTCTCTTCCATCCCTTCCTTCTTCTCCACCCCCAGTTCTAGTACAGGCCTGTGCCTGTGACTCAATAGACATCTCATCTCTGACTTCAACTGGAGGCTGGCTAGGCTCAAACCCACACTGACTAGACACCTGTGACATGTCAGAATACGTACAGGACCTTTACGATTAGTCTACATTATATACCTGTGGTCGTTTCTGCACTGGCATGTGTACAGAAGGGATGAAACGTTCCCTACCAGCCAGCGAGTGGTGCAGATCTCTGCGAGCTAGTCTCACAGCCAGAGCCAGACGCTCTCCCACGGCATAGCTGCCAGCAGTCCGAGCTATGCCGTGCAGCTGCACTGGAGAGGGTCTCGGAGGGAACAAGACAGAAAGAGAGTCTGGAGGTCTCTCAGTGAACTTCAACTGGTCTACGGCACACATGGGTCACGGTTCTATTTATTGCATACCATGTGTAACGTTGTATCCATGGCAACTACTAAACATGGCTGCAGGCTATGCTTCTAGCTCAGGCCCTAGGACTGGGTCTCACTGGCGACTACCAGGCTGGGCCAGAGCGGGCTTAGCGGGCGCAGGAAAGACGAAAGTTGGTGGCACGCTGCACAAAGATGCACCACTATCATCCATTAGAGTGAGACAGACTGATGAAGCTCTGCCGTGCGCATGCTCGCTTTTGCTGCAGGTTAGTCCTCTCGGTCGTCGCACAGGCCAGCTGATCAGGGATGGGGAGAAGAGGGGGGAGGTGGGGAGGAGAGTGGCACAGCTTGAGAATAGTATTGCTTTTCTTAGACAGCAACATATGGAGACCCTTCAGCAGCTCCACTCAGAGACAGATCGACTAAAGAAAGAGAACAGAGGTCAGTTGCTGACTGGAGTCATCCATCAGTTCCATCACACACACATGCACACACCTACTGTAGAACTGAGTTTTAGAATGATAATGTGTCACTGTGGAGACAGAAGTGCCTCCAGTGGGAACAAGGCAGGTCACCAGCCACCATCTTATGCTGAGCCCAACACACCCACCAGTATGCAGTCCCTGCCACACTAAGCAGTTATGAACTCTCTGCTTTGTACATAGATGAATTGCATGTGCTATTTCTCCAAGAAGAGGCAGAACAGCTGAGACAAGCACTGGCTGAGGAGAAGCGTAGAAATCAACAAATGTTACAGCTACTCCAATGCCAGCAACAGGATCTCAGGAGGTATTGTACTTTATCTACAAACACATATATACAGTTCATTATCTCTCTGCAGTTCTGAGTGTGAGGGAGGGAGGATGACTGGAGGAGGTCGAGAATGTGAGGCTGTCATTAGATTACTTCAGAAAGAGAAGGAGCAGAAGGTCCATGAGGTGTGTGGCATGCCCATGATGTACACTAGGCACTGCCCATTCTGTCTATTGTAGCTGAGTCGAGACCTAAGGGACATCCTCTTCTCTCACAAGTGGACTCCTGATGCTTACCTCCAAACTCGAGGCTACATACCACACACCTCATCTAGAGGGGAGCAGGGACAGGGAAGGGAGAGGGCACTTCAGAGGGTACAAGACAACATGCAACTTCCTGCACTGAAACCACACCTACTAGGCGGGGTAGCTGAGAGGCAACGCAGACGCCAGGCTGTGCAGAGAACTTCTACCACAAGACTACCAGCTCTTCACCCCCCAGAATGACTGACCCTCTTCACAGCACACATGACACGTATAATATATTTTCACACAATCAAAGTCATTATGTATTGATGGGTGTATAGTCATCTCTGGGAGCCGCACTGTACTTGAGGAGTGGCCACAGAGCTAGGGTCAGCCACTGCAGTGCATATGGTGGTAATGGGTTTAGTCCATGGCTTACAGACATAGTGTACCCACCATAGTAGCTCCCGACAGCAGCACTCCAATGTACTCAATCAGCACATGTAGCTCAAAGTCCTTCTGGTGCAGTAGTGAAGGGAAGCTGCCACCACATGTGTTGTTCCTACTGTCAAACTGCAGCACTGCTCCTGCCATAGCCAGATACAGTGGCACTACAGACAATGTCTGAGGCTGTGTTAAGGAGTACACAGAGTTCTCATGTCATGTACTGATGGAGCAAGGGAGGCTGAAGATGTCGGATACAATCACTGATGATATTCTGTTTCCACAGAGCAGGTGAAGGAAGAAGATGAAATGGACAACTAGTCCCCACAGAGACAGGATCCAGTGACTGGTGTAGTAGGAGTGAAGTACAGAGCCATCTCTGCATTATGGAAGAGATGGTGATGGTATAGCTCACATACAGAGCCTAGCTTACTCAGCATTTCTAATGCCAAACCCCGTCACAAACACGATCCAGCCACATGCAGACACAAACACTAGCACAAAAGCAATCTAAAAACAGATAAAACCGTACATTTATATAGTCAGGCTCAGGTAAAAACTCACTTTTCTTGCGACTCCATCCAACATCTTGCCGGCGTCTAAGACACGCCCATTCCAAACGTCATAGTATGCCTCGACACCGCTCCTCATGGCACGTATGGCAGACGATATTGCAGACCAGACAACTCTAGTTGCAGTGGACGTGGACAGCTCTACAGTGAAAGGTGCAGTTCAGATGAAGAGTAGTTTGCAAAATGGATGACTGCTGTCCTGTCTCTGCAGAGGAGGGCGGAGGCCTTGTCTACGAATGTCAACTCTGCAACGTGCACTCTGTTTCTTGTCAGTACATACATCCTTCATCTGCCCATACACTGCACCTGACCTCCCCTTCCCTCCCCTCTCTTCCCACACACCAGATCAGAATATCCAGGCTCACCTACGTGGCCGCTCTCATATGGACATGGTACAAAGGTCAGAAGTTGCTCAGCGGTCAGTGTATTTGCGTGGCTTCACTAGCACCCCTACCATAGAGGAGGACTTGCGTAAGGTCATGGGTCGGTTTGGGGGTGTGGTTTCAGTAGTGGTGAAGGCTAGTGACGATGACACATATGCCTTGGTTGAGTTCAGCAGCAGCACAGCCGCACTGCAGGTCCTCAGGCACTCCTCACCCCTCACCGTGGAGAGTCACACACTCACAGTCAAGCCACGCCTAGTCAAGCCAAGGAAGCCACCCAAGAGGCGAGTTAGGTCAGGTCGTAAGCCATGTGTGGATGTTGCTATGGTAACTGATGAGGCTAGCAATGAGGGGTGTAAGGGAGAGGATGGAAGTGAGGGGTCATCTGAGGACATGGTTGGAGGGATTCGACTCACTCATGAAGCAGTGTCTGCTGTCTCCTCAGCGTATTCTGTGAGTCCATCCACTCTACATGTACAGTGGATGGTGTGCACAATCTCCATACTCTTGCAGATGGACACACAGCTAGAAGCCATAGCTCATCATTGTCGCTACAGTAACACTGCTGCAGAGGTCCAGTTGGTGTTGGCATGGCAACTACAATGCAAACTTCGCATACACATGCCTTCTTGTATGGTGGTTCCATTTGGAGCACCCTTCTCTGGCCATGGGACTGTGTCCTCTGACTGTGACCTCTGTGTGTTACCTGACCCTTCCCCCCTGGAGGTCACCATGTTCTCTGGGCCTGCCTACCTACCTTTACACCTGCTGCCAAAATGGGAGCAGCTCCAGACCACACCCACTGGTCCTCCTACTGGCACTGTGTCTCCTCCACTTGCTCTGAGTCAAGGTGACAGATAGTCTCTGACCATCTCAGTATGTGATGCTTATTGTTCTCTCGGCAGCAGGGCCCACTTCCAAGATGGAGCTTGCATTTGATTGGTTGTTATCAGTTGTCAAGGAAGACCAGCACTGTTCCCAGGTGTGGGCATTACGTCAAGCTCGCTGTCCAATCATCCGCTTCATCTACAAACCTCACCAGCTACACTGTGATCTCTCTGTCAACAACAGGTACATGGTTGTAAGGGCACTTACATACTGTGGCTGGTGTGCCACTTACGTACTGTGGCTGGTGTGCCACTTAGGTACTGTGACTGGTGTGCCACTTACGTACTGTGGCTGGTGTGCCACTTACGTACTGTGGCTGGTGTGCCACTTACGTACTGTGGCTGGTGTGCCACTTACGTACTGTGACTGGTGTGCCACTTACGTACTGTGACTGGTGTGCCACTTACGTACTGTGGCTGGTGTGCCACTTACGTACTGTGGCTGGTGTGCCACTTACGTACTGTGGCTGGTGTGCCACTTACGTACTGTGGCTGGTGTGCCACTTACGTACTGTGACTGGTGTGCCACTTACGTACTGTGGCTGGTGTGCCACTTACGTACTGTGGCTGGTGTGCCACTTACGTACTGTGGCTGGTGTGCCACTTACGTACTGTGGCTGGTGTGCCACTTACGTACTGTGGCTGGTGTGCCACTTACGTACTGTGGCTGGTGTGCCACTTACGTACTGTGGCTGGTGTGCCACTTACGTACTGTGGCTGGTGTGCCACTTACGTACTGTGGCTGGTGTGCCACTTACATACTGTGGCTGGTGTGCCACTTACATACTGTGGTTTGTGTGCCACTTACACAGGCTGGGCCCAGCTAACACCCGGCTACTAGCAGCATACATGAACTTTGACCCCCGGATGGCAGTTCTAGTTCCCTGTGTTCGTCTGTGGGCCAGGGGGTGGGGCATAAAGCGGAGCATACTGAACAACTATTCTCTATCTCTGATGCTCATCCACACTCTACAGCATGCCTCGCCTCCTGTGCTACCATGCCTTCAGGTCAGCCTACCACTTCTGACTTCTATTGCATGTTACTGCTGCATCCTACAGGATCCAGGAGCATGGCCAAAGAATATGGCGTGGATTAGCAGCCAGGGATTCTCAGTTCCATCTGAGCAACATGTGCAACTGGATGGCTGGGACTGCTCCTTCTCTGATCCTCGCTCTCTCCTGCCATCTTCCAACACAGTCTCACCTAGTATGTAGCTACTTCACCAGGTGTGATGGTGATCATCTCCCCTTCCTCTCACCTGCAGCTCACCTACTGCTCCATTTCTTCAACTACTATGCAGAGTTCCTTTTCTCTGAAAAAGCTGTTGCCATCCACACTTTCTCCCCTCCTCTTATCTGTAATCTGCCCTTACATTCTGCTGGTCAAAGTTCAGGGTTCAGAGTGTCAGCCCTATGTGTGCAAGATCCATTTGAGCAGAATCACAATGTGTCAAAGAATGTGAAATCTTCTCTCCTCCCATCTCTCAGACAAGCCTTCCAGTCCTCCGAGAAGGCTCTTAGGGAAATGATTACAAGTGAACTGACGGCTAGGCAAGATGTTCTCTCTCTCTTCAAGCAGCAGGCTCTACCTCTCTCTGATAAGAAGGGAACTGGTGTGCACAGTCTAAACCTGGACAGCACCACTGCAAGTCGCCTTCTCCTCAACACACGCTATGCCGCACTGGCTGACAGACTCTCTGAGTTGAACGTGAAGAGTGCCCATATTCGCTCTACATTAAGTCACATTCTACTGCAGTCCTTGGCATTGAAGCTGGAGAGAGAGTTTGGATTCCAAGTCTATGCAGAAGCGGCCCAAGAAGATGTGTCCTGTGCTAGTCCATTATCCTGTGTGCCTCCTACAGACATGGTGGTACCTGCTGGCAAGCAGCGCAAGAGGCAGAGGCCAAGTGAAGAGTTTGAGGAAGGCATGGAGGTTGATGATGAGGAGGAAGGTGAAGTGGAGAGGATAAAGAGATTGAGGGTGTTGGAGCAAGAGTCGGCTGAGCAGCTTTTGTTTCACCTAACTGATGGTGAGGAGGGGTTAGGGTACACTCTGGTGTGTTCAGCAATGGAAGAGAGTTGGATCCACCGACGTCGTAAAAGGAGGAAGAAAGAGAGGCTGGCCAGTGCATCATCTGAAACTGCAGGTCCTATGACCACCACCCCCACTACCCCCACCACCCCCACTACCTCCACCACCCCCACTACCCTCACCACCCCCACTACCTCCACCACCCCCACTACCTCCACCACCCCCACTACCCCCACCACCCCCACTACCTCCACCACCCCCACTACCCCCACCACCCCCACTACCTCCACTACCCCCATCACCCCCACTGACCCCACCACCTCCACTACCCCCACCACCCCTTGCCTCTCCTTTACACTGACATCTGTACCCAGCTTCCACCTGGCCACTGTAGTACTGTGCATTAGTAACCCAGAATACCAGCAGCCCTTCCAGCTGTTCTTTGCCATATTGAAGAAATGGCTGTTGTGCAGCTCACCATCATAATCATAAGTTACTACTGTAGTCAATGACCTGTTTCCATTGATCAGAATTACTACATGATCATTACATAATTTGTATGATTCATTATCACTGTACAAACTGTGCAATATGAAAGAAAAGAAGCTGAGAGTGAGAATGAAGGGAAAGTCTAGTGAGGATGAAGGGAGGGATCAAAGAAATGGTGTAGACTTCGGTGATATGACACTGCCAACTACCTGCACACATACTGTGCTGTGTATGATGCTAGAGCACTTCCTGTTCTGAGATGGCTGGCGATTTGTGAGAGGGAGTGATTAGGTCTATGCCGTCCTGGGGACCTACACACACACACCATCAACCATGTACATGTATGTGTACATACAGGACACCCTTACCAAACACAGCATGAAGTGCAGTGATGGCAGACTGCAGTGTTTTTCGATCCACAGTAGTAGCTGGAGCTTGCAGTGTAACCCATGGTGATTCAGAGGTAAGCTGAGAGGTTGCCTTGAAGCCTAACTGCCCAAAGAAATCACTGCAGCCTGGACTGCTCCAAACTCCCCGCTCCAACTGTATTTTAACCCCTCTCCGTACCCCCTCTGCAGTTTCCACAGACGCCTTTGCAGAGTATAACTATGGAGGAAGTGGGTGGGGGCTAGGGTTGTGTGTACACATCAGAGAGAGGAGTTACTCACAGCTGCCAGTACAGGTCTAGCAGAGGCAGGATGTTTGACGAGGATGGAGAGGGAGCGTAAACAGTGAGGAATGCTCAGCAGAGCCTCCAACTGATGCTGGCACTTGTGCTGTATGCCCGAGTCGTCATGCTCTGGGTACACAATGGTGGCAGGGACATCCTTCTTGATTTGGTGGATGAAGTGGAAGCCCGTGGATGTCAGTAGCTCCTCCCAGCCTGGAACCACGCCCACTTTCCTCTCCACAGACTGCCGGGCAGTGTACTTGGGCTCCACTATTCCATCACACTGTGATATACGCTTCACTGATGCTGTGATCTGGAGGCAAACATGTGTGAAGTAATATGATACCTTACCAGTGGACTGTGTCCCAACTCACCATAGACTGCAGGTGTCTTAGAGCAGCCACTAGGTAGTCTTCCTGGCTAGCTTGGAGCATACTACGTATACTGCGGATGAGGGGCTCAGTCCTGTCCCGTAGCACAATATCTTGGCCCATTAATAGATAACCTGCCCAGTTTGCAGGATGGTTATAGCGACTGCTGTCATGTACAACCTACATTACATAATACACAATGTTTGACAGTTATTACACATGTTACTGCGGTCCGACCTGCATCCCATATGCCAGGGCACGTGAGGCTCGGCTACCATACATGAGACTGCTGTAAAAGGCATTCATCATGAGGCGAGAGGCTTGCAGTGAAGTGGCCCAAAGGGGAACAACCATGCACTCCACTCCACCACACAGGAAGGCCTGGGCTAGGCACATTAGACCCTTGGAAGACACTCGATTACCATCACTGTGGTGAGCACCACTCAGCACAACAAGCTTGGCAGACAGTCTCATCTCCATCACTTCACTCACAGTCAGCAAGTATTCACGTGGTTCAGGGAGAGCATTCACAGCCCCGTCTGCCACACCCCTCCTCCCCACCGCTAGCCCATCCCCACTCACTCGGGACTCTGCCCCCTGTCCATCCACGCTGTCTTCAGAGTCGCTGTGACTAGTGTCGGGAGGCCCCAGTACCAGCTGTCCCTTCTCCCACGACACATTTGTGATGAAGTGGACACACTCAGCATTACTTAATCTTCGAAGAACTGTCTCTTTGCTTGCTGCCTTCCCACTCAATGGCTTCACCTCCAGCAGGTCAGCCAGCAGTCGTGTCTCCTTTTCCACACCAATCAGAGAGTGCCAGGGGCAGTGAGCCCCAGACACAGGTATGGCTGGGTTGCTGACCAGGAGGGGCCGAGGCTTTGGGCTTAATCTGTGGCTGTCTTTGTCACGGGAGAGGGGATTTGGAGAGGATGACCTTCGCCCTCCCTTCAGGCCAGGGGTTGCTGGGGAGGGGCTGCGAGAGGACCGAGCCGCCAGACTGTGCTTCCTGGAGACCTTCGGGGTGGGCTTGGGAGTGGGAGGAATGAGGGCCTGAAGAGAGGGGACAACCTGGAGGTGGTATCGCTGGTAGAGGTGTTCGGAGGTCCCCTCTCCTTTCAGTAGGGAAAATGGCACAAGATAAAGATCCTTGTCGGGAACAATGATCACTTTGCCCCCTCTGCCACCCGGGCACTTGGGCTGAGGCAGTACATACTCCATAGGCTTAATAAGGATGTCATAGAGCTCATATACTGGGGCCATGTTCACTGGTTTCTTGGTGCCCTTGTGGTGGCTCATGCCAATACTGTCTCCACGAGCAGTGCCATTATTGGGGCGAAATGGAGGGGCTGAGGCTGTGGATCCAATGGTTGACTCATTGTCATCTCCTGAGTCCAAATCATCAGATATGCCAGAACCCACACTCTTTACTGGGCGGTAGCGCTGCTCCACACCCAGGGCCTCTCTGACGGTTGCCACACTGTCCACTAGAGGCTGGACATAGGAGGAACTGGACTCACTGTAAATGGAAGCATTATCTGCACCAGGAAGGGCAAAGTCTTGCATGTCGACCTGCTGAAACTGCACTATGCCACTCTTTGGGTGCAACATCCAGATGAAAATGTGGTTCAGAGCTACAGCAAAGTAGAGCACAGGGCTCTGGATAGCTTCAATGGCATCTTGGATCCATGAGGAGTTGGGTGTGTACTGTTTCATGAGCCCCACTTCCTTCATGGCTTGTCGACTGACATCACGTTGGGCCAGAGCATCAGTGATGGCTCTATTGCGCTCCATCTCTGCCATCTCCAGTGCCTCCTCCACCTTCCCCTGTCGTACCAGTGTGTTCACCAGAGTCTGGAAGAGGAAAGGGTACAGCTCCAGGGTCTGCTTTGTAGCATGGTCATAGTGACCAACATTCTGACGCATGTGCTCAAACAGAGGCAGAGCTTTGCGTAGGTACACCAGAGCCGCTTCAAAGTGATTCTGGTAATAGAAAGCCTGCCCAAGGTAGAAACGGATTTTTGCCTCAACCTCAATTTCGGTCTGCGTGTGTGCATTGGTCTCACTGGCCGTCTGATCCACCACAAGGCTGAGGGCCTGCTTGAGGAGGGACACAGACCTGGCACAGTCATTCATCTTGATGTGGATCTTACCCAGCCCAGTGAAGGCTAGAGCCTTGGAGAAGTTGTCCCTTAGTGTGTCTGCTGCACTAAGTTGCTTCTCTCTGTAATCAATGGCTCCTTTGTACTCTCCCATAGATTCATACGTTTCTGCAATGTTCCCCAGAGCACGGGCCTCTCCATCTAAAAATCGGTTGGCAGAGGAAATGCGATGGTCTAGTTTGTGATAGTCAATAGCTTCGCGAAAATTGCCGAGTCTGGCATGGACCTCTCCCAGTCCACAGGCTGCCATTGCCTCACTGAACAGGTCTCCTAGGGAGCGGGAGAGGGCAAGTTGGGAGGAGAAGGACTCCAATGCATGGTTGTAGTCTCCTACAAGCATCTGGATGCCTCCAATGTCGGCATAGCACTCGGCCTCAATGTACTCATCTCCCACTGCCTTTGACAGCTTCAATTGGCGATCAAAGTAGCTTAGAGCTCTGCGCAGATTACCCAAGCCTCGATGAGCTCTGCCAAGACTGCTGAGAGCACGCATCTGGCTGCCATCATTGTGAGCTCTCTGTGACAGGGAGAGGTATTGCTCATGCTGCCGTACGGCTTGTTGAAAATCACCAACAGCTTCAAAGGAGTCACCGAGGTTAGCGTACGAGCTGGCTTGTTCCAGGAGATTGTCTTTGAGCTGGAGAGAGCTCTGTAGCTGCAGCTGATGGTATTGCAAAGCTTTCTGAAAACTCTTCATGTTGCGGTGGACAATGCCTAGGCAGCCATATGCCTTTGTCATGAGGACAGGATTCTCCAATTGCTTGGCCAGAGCCAACTGATGTTCATAGCATTCCACAGCCTGCTGGTGCTGAGAGAGAGAATTGTAGGCAGCACCCATATTGCCATAGGCCTGGCATTCTCCTGTTGTGTCACAGGCAGCTTTCCTGAGGGAGAGGTCTCTCCGGTGATAGCTGAGGGCATGTTCGAATTCCCCTCTAGATAGGCATGCATTTCCCAGGCCACAGTAGGCCAGTCCCTCAAAGGATTGGTGTTGCTCTTTCTTTGCCTCCTTCAGCAAGTTCTCATAGTACTCAACTGCCTTCTCGTAGTCTCCAGAGTTGAGTGCATCCTCTGCAATTTGGTTCCAGAATGTGCACTTGCCAGAAGTGTTCTGGATCTCCTCAGCAATGGTGTGCAATTTTCTCTTGTAGGCATCTGCCTGTTCCTTGTCTCCATTCTCGGAGTGAGCTCTCATCAGTTTTTCACAAGCTCTGGTCATTCCCTCCTTATCTTGTGCTTCCTTGGCTACCATAAAGTCGTGCTGATAAAACTGAATGGCCTGGCGGTAGTGCCCAAGACCTTCGTGGCACAGCCCCAGGTTGTGGCACACTTTACTCTCTGTGCCTGCATCCTTTAGCTCCTGTGCTAGCTGTAGAGCCCTTTCCAGGCATGGTAAGGCCTCTGAGTATCTCTTTGTGGAAGTATGGTAGCTGCCAAGGTTGCTCAGGGCGTGACATTGCACTACCTTGTCTCCTATCTCCTCTGCCAACTTCAAGCTCCTTTGCATGTGTTCCAGAGCTGCCTGTCGACTGTTTAGAGCAAGAAACGCAGAGCCAAGATGACCGAGCGTAGTAGCTTCACTTGCTTTGTCTTCTCTTTCTTGTGATATGACCAGTTCTTGTTGAAAAAAGGTGACAGCGTCCCGGTAGCTCCCCAGGGCCATGTGGCAGCTGCCCAGGTTGGCATAGGCCCTCCCCTCTCCTGCTCTATCCTTGACCTTCTGAGCAAGTTCAAGACACTCTGTGTAGCACTGCATGGCCTGTGACAGCTTTCCTGCTGCCTTGTGGATGTGGCCCAGGTGGTTGAGTGCTGTTAGCTGGCTCTCATCATCCCCGAGGTCCTTGCTGATCTTCAACTGCTGTTCACGGCAACTCTGTGCATGCCACAGGTTTCCCATAGCTCTATTGGCCTGGCCCATCCCCCCATATGCTTGAGCCTTCAGCTTGAGATCATTGAGTTGTACAGCTACAGACAGAAGCTGCTGGTAGAACATCATGGACTGTTCAAAGTTCTTCTTCAAAAAGCAGGCATTGCCAAGATGCCCATAGGCCTCTGCCTCTTCTGCCTTGCTCTGCGTCTCTTTGGCAAAGGTAAGGTGCTGGTGATGCCACATGATGGCCTTCTCCACATCCTGAGCACTGATGTGGGTGGAGCCTAGGTGGCTGTAGGCACGTGCTATCAAGTTCTGGTCTTTCAACTCCTTTGCTATCTTTAGGGAATCTTTGTAGGCTTTCAGAGCCGCTTGGTAGTTCTTCATTTTGACTAGAGTCTGCCCAAGTCGATTAAGGGCAGAAACAGCTTCCCGAGAGTCCACATTCTGTGCTCTCACATGTTGTTGGGTGTACTGCACTACAGCATCTTCATAACGGCCCAGGGAGAACAGCGCTGTCCCTAGACTCTCGTGTGCCCGGCAGCACCCAAGGCTATCTTCAAGTGTCACATTGATGCTCAGGTCCTTCTCCATATATTCCAGAGCCTTGTCTGTGTTCCCAAGGATCCAGTGCACACGACCAAGTCCCTGTAGCAGAGATGCCTCCAGCTTTGGGCTATCAGTTCCAATGGCTCTTGCAGCCTCCAGGATTCTCACTGCTGGCTCCATACGATTGGCCGTCTGCAGTTCCTGTCCTATTACTGAAGTGATGATGAATGGGTTCTTGTCCAATTTCAGACTCTCAAATTTCTCCAATTTTGGCTGGAACTTAACTGGAGGGAGAAAGACATGGCATACTACATGGAGGCTAGGCTGCAGGTAAACAAGCACTAGAAAAGGATGTACATGTTTAGTATTCTCCATAACAGGGAGAGCTAAATGCCATAAGTGGCAAGGTTTATATAAATTCTACTATCATCACTGCCACCCCCACTCTCACTTGAAGGCTAGGCCACTCCCCCATAATCCACTCCTATACAGTTACAGGTCAGTGCACACAGTATATATGCTACCATACACACACAGTACTGAGGTAAAATTACACCTACCTTTGAAAGGTGACACCAGCATTGTCTGAGTTAAACCATCAAGGTGAGGGGCTGACTTGGGGTCTATGGCCAGCCCCTCTGCAAATGCTACCATAGCCTCTTCATGTCTTTCTAGGCCTTGCAGAGCCACACCCAGACGGTAATATGACTGCAGGTAATGGAAACCAAGTTTATATCAACATCCTTCATTAGGAAGTATGGCCCATATCTGACCAACAACACTGTGTCAATAGCCCTTCACTACAAGGGCCCCCCTGCCCCCAACACCCAACACCCCCCTGCCCCCAACACCCCCCCTGCCCCCAACACCCCCCTGGCCCTAACACCCCCCCTGCCCCCAACACCCCCCTGGCCCTAACACCCCCCCTGCCCCCAACACCCCCCCTGCCCCCAACACCCCCCTGGCCCTAACACCCCCCCTGCCCCCAACACCCCCCTGGCCCTAACACCCCCCCTGCCCCCAACGCCCCCCTGCCCCCAACCTAATGAATGACATTCTCCAGCCAAAGGTGGCAGGTCTTACCTTGGGCCAGTCTCTCTTGAGCTCGTGGCAGCGCTGGGCATCTTTCAAGGCCTCTGAGAACTTGCCCACTCGTGCATAGGCTGCGGAGCGGTTGCTGAAGAGAGTGTGGTTGCTGTGGTCAAGAGTAATGGCCTCTGTAAATTTCTCTATGGCTTGGAGAAAGTCTCCCTCTTCTCCAGCTGGTTCATTCATGACTGTGGGGAGAGAAGAGGGCAGACTACTAGTGCCACAGTCTGTTGGCCAGTATGATACATGTATCAACCTCTTTCCTTCTATCACACATGTATCAACCTCTTTCCTTCTATCACACATGTATCAACCTCTTTCCTTCTATCATACATGTATCAACCTCTTTCCTTCTATCACAGCCCTCTCTATAGCGGAAGGTTACCAATTGACTCTTGTCGTGGCTACCAAGATGGAATACATAGCCATGGAATTAACTCATAAACATTAAGACATCAAAACAGTTGCCATGGATACAAGTATAACCACTAATGGAGCTATCTGCATGTCTCTATAGAGTCCCATGGGGACTACAGCACAGTACAGCATCAGAACAAGACATGTGAATAAAATCAGTCAGACATGATGGGCTATGAATGGAACTAGCAGTCAGTGGTCACTGGCAGGGAGAGACCTGTGAATAGTGTTCACTGCAGTTTGTGTCTAGAAGCCACGTTTGCTCACACACACAGAGCACTGCTGTGAGTGGCCAATCGTGTGTGACCCACTCCAGACATAGCACTACCAGCTGAGCTGTAGCCATAAGCATCTTGAGTGCAGGAAGTATATTCTTTTGATTTTTAGCTGAGATGAGAGGAGGCAAGTCAGGAAAAAGGAAGGCACCAGACACGACACATCATCTCTCTTGCCCCTTGTCTTCTGGCAGCTGTCTCCTCACAACCTAATACAGATCTTCTCCCATTCACTAGTCACCAACCCAGTGTCCAGGTGTATAGATGTTGGCCCACACAACAAGCTGCTGGAGTCAGCCATTGCTGGCTCAGGTGACAACACAAATGACTTACTATCATCTCCTACAACAGGCCATTGAGCCCCATGTAAAGGAGACAAGGGTACAGTAGCTGGCTACACTAAATGGATCACTAATCTCTTTATACTCCAGGTTCCCTACTACACTCCTTAGTAGGTAATCACATGATAGGGCAGCAGCAGGCTATGGTCCATATCAACAAAGCCAGTACCACGCTACTAGTGACTGAGGTGCATACCTTCACTCATTGCAACTGTTGTGTCACAGACTGATACACGTATACCTGATGTAGAAACTGTGCAAGGTAAGCTGTGCTGTGGGAGACTACTTCGCTAAGTGTAATCCACAGACACACAGTTATAGCCCCATACTAGTATATGTAGCTATAGTAATACACATGCAGGCAGGGACGGACAATCTTGTGAACGGTATAGGCTTCTATCTGAATACATACACACGCACACACACCACAGTAGCTAGTGACACAGTAGACCCACTGTACTCGGGGCACTGATAAAAGCCTCTATAGTAAAGCTATCTTCAAACTGGCTCACCTGCTCTTGTGACGCACTACTGTAGTTTTCAGCCAATGTCTCGCCACCTTCAGTAGCAGTCCTATAAATCACAGCACTAGCGGCTATAACAACCGCCGGATCTGAGCATATTCTAGCCTCACAATACGCTGTAACTGTATTCATGACTAATCAAGACGTCATAATTAAGCACGCCCACTCAACTTAGGGCGCGCCGCAACAGCCCAGGGTAGATTTAATTACACAATTCCATGTACATGGCAAAGAGCAGGGATACACCAACAAGACAGCACAAAAAGTTCCAGTCAACAAAAGTCCAGGGTCAGTGTGGCTAGGCATACAGGTCCTCCTGGTCTGCAGTGTGTACTTCAGCCTCCTCTAGGCTGGAGAAGTTGAGAAAGTGGGCAGGGCGGTGAGCCTCATGGTAGAACTCCTTGGGGTTGGCCAGCTGCAACTCATAGTGCATTGTAGCTGAGTGGCGTACACCTGTAGAGGATGGCACACAGGACAGAAGACAATATATAGCCAGTAGAACAAGGCTACACAAGTAGCTGTCCACAGACAATGCAGTATGGGGAGACTACAGGGAAAGGAGGGGAGACTACAGGGAAAGGAGGGGAGACTACAGGGAAAGGAGGGGAGACTACAGGGAAAGGAGGGGAGACAAGAGAAAGAATCCACAGAGCAGCAGTTGCCAAACAACACACTACTCTAGTTGGCAGCTGCCTGGGCCATAGTTAGGATGGGGCTAGGAGGCAGGAATGGTGGGAGGGTTGGCACTTTCAAAACTCCACACTACCACCTGCAGCTAGCCCAGGCCAATAAGTGACCTGGGCACACAATGGTCGTCCATTGAGGTAGGAATCTCAATAAGGAGTACATGTTTAAGTTCAACATGCTCAAAGCAGTATTCTCTATGACAGCCAATTCAGTGAATGGTCCCACCAAAACAGACAGCAGACACTGACCCATGAAGTTGTAGTTCCAGGATCCCTGGGCTGGAACCATGAAGAAACCAAGGAAACGGTCAGAGAGTAACATCTGCACCTTCTCATAATGGGAGGGGAGATAGCCATGAGGATTGTTACCAGTGTCCTTGTTATTGCGACCCCATTCAAACCCCAGAGGAGTCAACTTGTAGGCTGTCAGTGAGCATGAGCCTGGAGTGAAGCTGGAATGGTTGGAGGAAGACACTCACAGAGGCATAAGGGACCAGCCACAGCCATTACCTGCAGGTGAGAATGATGGTCTTCTCCCCGTCCCAGGTCTGGTTGTCAGCCATGACTTTGGCATGCAGTGTCACATCATGTGGGGACAGCTGAGGCAGCTCGTTGGGCTGGGTGTGGATCCATCCCAGTGGCTCCATGTCCTAGTGAAGTGGGAGAGTCAACAGTGCTCTGTCTGAGCTACATGTAGCCAGACCTTGAGGTACTCGTGTTGAGGGAGAAGGTTGGGCAGGTGGATGGTCTGGTGTGTGCCCCACTGAGGGACCATCACCACACAGCGGATCTCCTTCACCTGTGGGTTGTCTGGTGGACTCACACCATATAGATATCCAGATACCTGGTATTGAGACAGAGGAGAGGAAGGAGGGAGGGAGGAGGGAGGGAGGAGGGAGGAGGGAGGAGGGAGGCTCAATAGCTTTACACTCATACTATGACATACGTCCATACACACCTGGGTTCGAAGGTCAGATATGATTATAAATTTCTTGAGTACATTCTTTGGCAGGATGTAAGTGAAGCCAGCCTCTTTGATGTCATCAGAGGACACGTAGATATGGTTGGTCCGCAGGTGCAGGTTGGTGGCTGAGATGGCCCGTACCCGCCACTCTGTCTTAGATGAGAAGGTCTGCCGTTCATAGTTACTGGTGGTTGTGACAATGATCTCATCTCCATGTTTGTTGACAGTGCGTGTGGTGGTTGCTGTGAGCTGAGATTGCTCCTTTGTCTGCTTCTCTATCTCTGCAATCTGCTGACGCTGCTGGGATGGAGCTGAGATTTCCATTCCCAGGATGATATCCCGGATCTCAGACTGAGTCAGAGATGCCACATTCACACTACAAGGCAGACAATATCACATAATCTAAAACTCCACAGGCTGGAGGACTGACTTGTTCTTCTTGCCATAGTCAGCAAGGATGAGGTCCTTAAGAGCTACCTCAACTCTGATCCATTCCTCGTCAGTGAGAGTTGGCCATATATGGTGAGGCTCTGTTATGGTGGTCTTGTCTGGCTTCAAAATGACCTTGGTACGGTCTGTGTTCACGTGCAGAGCTCGCAGGATCAGAATGAGACGGGAGAAGGCCTAAACAGCGACAATGCAGCCACAGTAAATGTACAGAGGTTAGAGGTCAACTCACTGTATAGGAAGAGATGCTCTTGAGCCAGTCATCGTAGAGATTGAAGAGGACCATCTGTGGCTCTGTGGCCTTGAGAATGAGGTCACCTAACTTCTCCACCTTGAGGCAGGCCTGGAAGGGCAGCTGGAGCTCACTGCCCTTGATGACAATGTTGGGGAAGTCCAGCAGATGGACCTCCAGTGGGTCCAACATGCCCTTTCTGGTGACGATGATCTGTTTGGGCTGTTCCTCCACTGGTAGAGAGCGGATAAGAGCAGCCACCTCCTCAGCAGTCTTCCACTTGGCCAGTTGCCCCAGTCTCTTCTGCCCCGCCCACACACTGGTGTGGATAATCTTCAGGAAGAGCTGACCAGTACGAGGGTTGAAGATGAAGATGGCACCGTTGATTGGTTTGGTGGTCAGGTTACCCTCAAAGGTCTGTGAAGCAAAGGGAGAGGAGGTGAAGTCACTGTGTGGAGAGGGACAATGGTTGGTACCTTGTGGATGGTGACCCTGTAGACATTAGTGTCATCAACAAACCAGATGATCTGATTGGAGAAGAGTTCTCCATAGTTTTGGGAGGAGAGGTAGGGTTCAGTGGGTTCACTGGAGTACAGCTGCAAGGCCTTTCTGATCCTCTCACGGAGAACGTAGAGAGCTGGATTAGCCTTCATGATCTTAGCCATCGCCTGCTGCATTAAAGGTTTCATTCCTGGGATCCAGTTCCCAAACACACTGGGCAGACAGAGACGTGAGTGTTAGAGGAGTGGACACCTCACAGTCATAGTGGTAGAGCTGTACCTGTGTAGGTTATAGGCTAGGTCCACTGCCACCATTACACCAGTTGGAGAAGGATAGATACTCATGTTGTCAGTAGTGTAGTCTAGGAACTTGGCACGGGCATAACGTTCCACGTCATGAGAGTCGTAGTCTCCCCAGCGCAGCTGGACATCCACCCAGTACTTCTGTGTGGTGGTGGCGTCCATCACATCCCTGTGTGTACAGGTATGACATAGTCTCACATACACAGTTGAAGGTAGAGCTTACTTGGAGTCTGCCAGGAGAGACGGTTTGGAGACGTTCCATTTGTAAGTGGCAAAGAGCAAAATGTCTGCACAGGAGCTGTTCATCTTGTAGGACTTCCTGGGATGGATGGTTTCCTTCTGTACGGTGTTAATCTCCAGAGCATCTAGCTCCTGGTCAAATACCTGTGATGTCATCACATTAGGCAATGGAAAGTGAGAGTGAATTGTACAAGATGTGGTGAAAAAAACAAGACACATTGAAACTGAGATATTTGTGTGGGAGAGAAGGGAGAGAGAGGGGAGTGATAGGGGAGAGAGCAGAGAGGAAGGAGAGAGACGGGGAAGAGAGAGGGGAGAGAGCAGAGAGGAAGGAGAGAGACGGGGAAGAGAGAGGGGAGAGAGCAGAGAGGAAGGAGAGAGACGGGGAAGAGAGAGGGGAGAGAGCAGAGAGGAAGGAGAGAGACGGGGAAGAGAGCAGAGAGGAAGGAGAGAGAGAGGAGAGGAGAAAGGAGGAGAGAAAGCAGCAGGTACCTGACACAGGTCCATGACAATGCTCTCATGCACCTTCTGCCACAGATGGGCCCTGAAGATCTGTATGAGGGAGATCTTCAGGGTGGGGATCTTGCCATGCATGAAGATACCAGTCAGATCCAGCTGCACCTGAAACCCCACATACACCTAGTGGAGCAGGAGGTGGAGGGGGGCGGGGTGAGGGGTGGGGACTGACAGAGGTGACAGGTGCTCACATTAGCTCTGTTGATGGTGGGAGACCACCAAAGAGTGAAGCGTCTGTTGGGGATCTGGTTGAGGCCAGAGCGCTGGGCATTAGTCAGTTTCTTGTACTTCATGGACTCCTCAAAGCCACTGGCCTTCTCCCAGAAGAGACCCTCCCAAGTAGGGAAATAGGTGCCTTTGAACAGTGTATGCTCCAGGATGCCCTCCACCCCACCAAGAGCCTGGATCATGTCAGTGCGGTAGTTGTTGAGGTTCCACAGCTTCCCATCGTGACGCTGGTGAGTCCACCAGAATGGGTTCTGCTTCAACACCTGAGGAAGGAGGGGGAGGGGTAGACTGATAGTCCATATATGACACACCACAAGTTGCTCAACTTCAGAGTGTAAACTAAGTAAATTGTTGTGAAATGGTATGATAAACTTTCACTATTTCTACATACAACACACAGTGTACAGGCATATGTCTTCATACCTGGTACTGTTTGAAGTCAGTACGTACTCTCCATCCCTTATCATAGGCCAGTGTGTGCCTGTCTTTCTGGAACAAGGTATTGATCCGAGGGATGCCACGGTCCCACGAGTCCTCCAAGTCCTCCAGAGTCAGCCTCCGGTTCTGGGCATTGGCTTCCTGCCTCTTCAGCCGGTACTCTGCCCACACCCGCTGGCTGTCAATGAACTCACTCTCCCATGGCTGAATGTAGCTGCGGAGAACAGACTGGTCTCACTGCCTGCACAGCACCCCACACATAACACATGCACTGACCGATAGAGGTTAGGGATGAGCTGGTCTTCATCGTGGCTCATTCCAGATCTGAAATGTGTAATTCCAGAATCAGTTTGCTTGGACCAGCGGAGGTCAGACTGAGGTATGAGTACATGTCCCATTGACAGCATGCCCAGTCCCCCCAGCTCCTTGGGAGTATAGAACACAACGGGAGGGAACCGACTGGGCATCTTGGAGTTGAGACCAATCTTGATACGTGTCTGGATCTGGGAGAGAAGACACTGGTATATATTGAACTATAGAGGGAACTGCAGTACCTTGTTTTCACATTTGACCAGCAGGTCCAGCAGCTCCTGTGTGTTAACTACAGCCTCTCTAAAGTAGGTCATGAGACCGATGAGGGCTGTGTTCCACTTATTGACTATCTTGGTGAAGGTGGTGGAGCCTGAGGCCATCAGGATCTGACGCACACGGTTATGGAACCGAGACAGGCTCTCTTCATCCACTCGCAGGAAACACTGTGCAGTTCTCTCCTTAGTCACCTGAGACGGAGATGTGGGGTGGAGTAATAGGGCGAGGGAGATGTAATGGGGGGAGAGGGGGGAGAGAAGAGGGAATGAGTCCTCACCTCATTCTGCAGGTTCCACACACCATCTTTGTGAGTGAACTCTTCATAGGAAGTTCTGGCTTTGGGGAGGACACGACATTCAAAGCCACTCATGTTGAACAGGAGGTTAGGGTTGTCCTTGGAGTAGACAGAGACAAAGGAATTCTCCCACTGTACAGTAGATATGGAGCGAGGGAGTCGGTTTTTAATGTCCCAGAACACAGCTCTGTAAGGGAAGAAGCACAGTAATGGCTACACCTGGCACAAGGACAGGAGCCCACCTTCCCAGGTTAACATCATGTTTCATGAGCCTCATGCGAGCATCCCTCGGCCAGCACTTCTTGTTGTTGTAGCCGACAATGTTCTCATTGTTAGGGTCAGGGTGCTCCGTCAGGTAGCGTTGGATGAGCTCCCTGGCCTCCTCTGCTGTGAACCTGGACCACACCACACACAGTGTCAGTGGACTACAGCTGACTGGCTCTCTCTAGCTCACCTGAAGAAGATGTGTACACGATCCACGTAACGGGAGTACAGTCTGATGGGGTGACTAGTCTCTGTCTCCACATCCTGGTAGGTGAGGAAGTCATTGGGCATCTGTGGAGGACCAGCCATTTCACTGGCTCTCTGCAAACCCAGCACCAGCAGATCCAGGACCAGACCATAGTATTGAACAATGAATGAGGCAAACTGTAGGCCTCGAATGATCCCATACGAGTTGGTGTGATTCATATCCTGTGTGTTACAGGGAGAGAGGGGTGTGGGTCAGGGGGAGGGGGTGAGGATAATAGAGCTTGTTGTGTACAGGACTAATCTGTTGCCAGTCATAGCACTGCATGTACTACATTTAACAACACATTATCTACACAAGTACGTCTTTGGCCTCTCTGTCTACCTTGTAGTTGATAACAACATTGTTCTTAGCAGTCATGTAGTCAGCAATGTTGTGGTCTACAATCAGCCTGAGGAGGCGGTTCAACAAGGTCAGATCTATCTTCTCATACAACTTCTCAAAGTGGCTCTCCATCATGACATTACACTCTCCCTCTGCAGTCTCCCACACATCTTGCAGGTTATTGATACCTGTACAAGACAGTAGTGACCACAGGTAGATGGGTGGAGTCTCCCACTCACCTTGACACCACTTGTAAACCAGCAGAGGTGGTGGTTCAGTGTCAGCAGGCTTTATCCAGGGAGGGAAGAGTCTCCTCTTGTCTGCCTCGTACCAGAGGTACTGGTCTAGGTAAGCATCTGTTATCTTCTCCAGTGGCTCCACGTCATAGACAGGCACAAGGTGACTGTACAGGTCCATAAATTCTATAGCCACCTAGTGGGGAGGGGTGGTGGGAGACAGACCAGATTGACTATATCTAGCTGGACACAGGAGCCACCACACACCAAACGTGGAGGTAATACTATACCTCTTTGAATGCCCTCTGAGTCAATAAGTGTCTCTTAATGCGAGACAAGGCCTCGTGGGGGTTGTCATACGCCTGCTCAATCAGTCCCAGCTCTTCCCTCTGGCTCTGGTTCAGTCTACTCTTCACACTGTACGCCTCCTTCAGCCTCTCCAGGGCCAAGATGAGCAGCTTGGTGTCATGCTTGTATGACAGAGGAGGGAAGGGGATGGGAGAGAACCGACGGCTCTCCAGCCAGTGTACAGTAGTAGTGTATATGGCCACGGCCTCCTCTGCAGTTATGTAGGGACCATCTTTCAGGTAGTTATGCTGCCTCTCCTGCTCAGCCTTCAGGTAGAGGCGAGTCAGACGGCCAAGGTTCTTCTTGCAGACAGTTTTATCAACTGTGGCTCCACGCCGGATTCTCTCCCTGTTGTAGTGAGCTGTGTTGGTCCACCAGTCAGCCTTGCTCTTGACATAGCGCAGGATCATGTTCTCTACAGGAATAGGCAGCCCTGGCACCTGGAGGGGAGCAGGGACAGCTACTCAAAGACCTCCCTCCTGTAAGAGGAGAGGTGACATATACCTTCCATGGGATGTTGGCCTTCCAGCAGCGCCATGCCTCACTGAGGTGTTGGAGGATGGTGCGGGCCTTGTTCTGCTTGATCCCCTCTGGCATCATGTCCAAAATGTCATGCATCACAGCTGCACGCAGCTCCAGGTCAAAGTGGCTCTCCACACGTTGCTTGGTGACAGTCTTGGCCACACCCTTCGAGTGCCGTCCTTCAAACTGCCTGGAGAGCAGGTTCCCCAGCCAGCGTTCCAACAGAGGAACCACACCCCTCAGGAAGAACATCCACACCCTCCACCCAGGTGCCCATATCCCCACCCCAGGCCCCTTGCCCACAGGACCTGTATTGAACCTGTAGTAGATCACGTGTTTCAAGTCCTTGCACATCCGTATCTGACGCATCAGTTTATACTTGTAGCGGTACATCCCAGTGAGCTGCCCCACGTGGGCAAACACATACTGGAGTCCATCGGCCAGCTGCATGGGATGTGAGGTACAGCATGACGGACTCTTACACTCCTAACTACAGCACAGGGGGTGTGGCCTACTGACCTGGTAAGCATCCACGTTGCCAAGGCGATACTGGACATGGGAGTCGACAATGAGCTTGGTGAGGCGCAGGATCTCACGACACAAGTGGAAGGCATTTCCAAAACGTGACTTCTTCCTCTCCTTGGTAGTGAGCGTCTTGACTGGCTTGAGGTTAAAGTTGTAGTCGAGATGGAGGTAGTTGAGGTTCTTGCGATGGATCAGCAAGTTCAACATATTGTAACCTTGACGACACACCTGAAGCCCCGCCTCTACCCAGTCCAGTTTTGTGGACTGGAAGAACTTGGTAGCCTTGAAGGACCGGAACAAGTATCTGACAGAGAGAGAGGGAGAGAGGGAGGGAGGGAGGGAGGGAGGAGAGAGAGAGAATTTAACAACAAATTCTACAGATATAGAAAGCTAACCTGAAAACGTAACTAACCTTTTCTTCAGGGCTTTGGGAGGTCTGTGTTTGAGTGAGTTGAGGACAAACACCTTGAGCAGCTTCTGGTAAGAGACCCTCACCTTCACTGGGTGGTCGGGCGGGCAGTGTTCATGGTACCTGCACACATTACACAGCTCACCTCACACATCACAGACTCACCTCACACATCACACAGCTCACCTCACACATCACACACTCACCTCACACAGGACACATCACACACTCACCACTCACCATTGTTTGACAAGAGGAATGTCAATAGCTCTACGAGTACGTCCAGAGCGTAAGTTAAACGGTCGTGGAGCCCAGAGAAGTCCTATCCCATTGGCCGTGTTGTCTGTGTAGAGAGGAGTGTCACTGAGGAAAGGCTCCACGTAGGCTGGCAGGACAAAACTGTCATCTTCCTCTGGCTCTGGCTCAGCAACCTAACATGAGGTGTCACATGTGTCAGAGCTGCAACATACCCTCAACGTGGTAGGCCTAGCAGCTAGAGGAGCAATACTGTACCTTAGTAGCCGACTGATGGCGATGAGAAATGGGGTTGATGAGAGGGTCAAAGTAGAAGGCTGGCAGGTCAGGGTCCTCAGTCTTAATGAAGACCACGGAGGGGGTGTGGTACCACGAGAGATGGACAAAGAGAGGCAGACTGTTGTAGAGGTAGGGGAAGGCAATGCGGTACTCAGTGCGCACTGGCTGGCGGATAATGATCTTGTTAATGTCATTGAACTCATTCCAATCCTCTTCCCTGGGACCACAGAATGGGAGTCATGCAGTCAGGAGGGAGAGATGAGCAGTGAAGACACTCACCCAATGAGCTGCTGGTCCTTCACAAGTGGCTCAAACTTTGGTCCCCCGGGGATTGCCAGGTTCAGGGCCTTGGCTGTAAAGAAAGACTTGACATCAAAGAGGTAGAAATAGTTGTCATCTACTAGGTCTGTAAGCAGCTGGTTGCCAAGGCGATAAAGGGTGGACATTACAGAGAGGGTCAGGTTCCAGCGCCGGTAGGTCGACCCATTCACCATCCTATCCAGTAGTACCACATTACTCAGGGCACAGGCAGTGTGTGGGAGTGGCTCACTTGGAGCCCACCAGGGGCTTGTGGTCGTAGAACCACTCGTGGACAGCTGCATCCTCCTCCTCATCCAGCTCCATCTGGACAGGCTCCAGGGGCTCTACATCCAGCACATTGTCTGCATAGTCCAGAGGAGGCTCCTCGTCATCAAATGGAGGGAACCTCATCCTCTTGAAGTGGCGTCGGTCTCGTTTCTCACGTCGCATCATGATCCACATGGTCCTGTAGCCATCATGAATATCATTATCACTCCCACAGTACCACCCATGGCTCTTACCCCCACTGGGCTATGTAGATGGGCTCCACTACCCATGGAATCTCATTAATAAAGGTGATAGCTCCAGTAATGTGATAAATGACAGGGACATCCCTAATCTGCTCCCACGGCATTGGCATATTCTCCAGCAATTTCAACACTGCATGAGGCATGTACTTCAGAGCTCTGTGTGGAGGTGAAGAATAACGTAGAACATGTACACAGTTGATTGGAAGGGCTTACCCAAGATACACCCTCTTATCATTGCGGAACTTGCGGTGGGTCATATCTCCGTGGTCCCTGATGATCTTACGGACATGCTCAGGGGGCATGTCCTCTTTCTGAGCCTCCACAAAGCCAAACTTTCTCTTTTCACTGTAGCGTTTGCTTTGTAACTGCTGCCACTTACGAGCTACAAGGACAGTATATACATACTACTAGAGAGGAGTGCATTCTAATACGTGCGCACCAACCTTTCTCTTGCAGCCTCTCGTCTGAAAGAGGAGTGGCGGGCGGGAAAGGATGACGCTGCCGCTCCAGTAAGGGCTGGGGAATGGACATGGTTGGAGTTAGTCACACTACGAGCTGGCGTAGGAAGAGACAAATGACGTGAGAAAACGTTTCACTGTCGACAACCACTGGCACGTGTGATTATGTAATCAACCGCGAGTTCCTCGCGAGGGGTCGAGAGGTCATGTAACTCCGCGAGCGTTGTTGTTAGGGGGTGTGGTGGGGGTGTGTACGCCACATGATGCTGAGATAAAACTCTTGTACGCTAGCAGTAGCTCCAAAATCACTGGAACATCGTCAGGAGAAAAATGGGAGATTGTAATGCGCCCTCGACTATGCCCCAACTCTATGTACAGACGCCGCTACTGCGTAGCAGGAAGCTCTCAGAGCTAGTGGGCGCCAATGTCTGGATGAAGATGGAGACAGTGCAAACCTCAGGAAGTTTCAAAAGCAGAGGACTCAGTCACTTCGCCAAGAAGGTGAGCTCCTGTAACGTGTGCACAGAGAAAGCTACCGTACATTCAAGGACAGGTCTGTTTACTCCGCCTATATATATACCAATGTAGGCCATGGAGAGAGGGTGTACCAAGTTTGCAAGCTCTTCAGGTAAGCCATACATATACCTCCATACACTATTGGTTGTGTCACTACATCCTGTCTAATTTTGCCATACAATGTCATGTATCCTGTTCAACTCCCTCCCTCCCTCCCCTCCAATCCCCTCAGGGGGCAATGCTGGCCTTGCTGCAGCTTACATTGCACGGGAGCTTGGCTTGCCTATCACTGTGGTGATCCCAGAGACCACACCCTCCTTTATAGCAGACAAACTACGTGAAGAGGGGGCCAGTGTGGAGGTGGTTGGAAAGGTAATTAAAGACACTCATGCACTCAGCCATATGTGTGCAGTGTGGAGGGTATTTCAATGCATGCCAAAGACTATAGAGGTGTACAGTGGACATGTCATGTGAGAGGTATTGGTATGGGTATTGCAGGGAAAACACTGTCACTGAAGACCTGTTCATGTGACTCTCACACTTCCTGCCTCTCTATAGGTATGGGATGAAGCCAACAAGAGAGCCTTGGAGCTAGCCAAGGAGCCCGGTCAGTGCTTCCTCTCTACATCCTCCATGTTATCTCTTCTCCCTCCCTCCCCTCAGGCTGTGAGCTGATCCATCCATTTGACCACCCTGACATCTGGTGAGCCCTCTGTCGCTCTCTGTCATGTGTCACATACAGACCATGTGACTGTGTGTCCCTGTGTGTAGGGAGGGACATGAATCTCTTGTGGATGAGGTGCATACACAACTCCACGGCCTGACCCCTGACCTAGTAGTACTGAGTGTTGGAGGGGGAGGGCTATTGAATGGAGTCCTCAGTGGCATGCACAAGGTTGGCTGGACTGCTGTTCCCGTTCTGGCGATGGAGACAGAGGGGGCCCACTCTCTAAATGCCTGTGCACAGGCCAGCAAGTGGGTGGAGCTTGACGACATCACCAGGTACAAGTAACCTAGTAAATCATGCTCTCTCTCTCACCCACACCCTCTGTTACGCAGCATTGCACGGTGCCTGGGGGCAAAGAGAGTGAGCAAGAGATCATATGAGTGGTTGTCTCAGCATCCTGTCCTTCCCTGCACTGTCACTGACAAACAGGCAGTCTCGGCTTGTATCAACATAGCTGGTAGGCACAGACTGTGGTGGGACTAAGCCATGCATGTCAGTGGCCTCTCTCACCATACAGATGACCACAGAGTGCTGGTCCCCCCAGCATGTGGTGCCGCACTAGCAGCACTATACTCACCTTCTGTATTGGAGAAAGTGCGGTCTGCAGGCAAGCTACCACACCCCTTAAAGCATGTGGTGGTGATTGTGTGCGGTGGGAATGGGGTTAATTTGGAAACCGTTCAGCAGTGGAAGAGAACATACAACTTGTAGACTACCAATAATGCATCCATTTTCAAGTTTCACATAGTCAGATCACAGTGGTAATAAAAATGTCATGTTCACAAATGAGCATGTTCCGCATAGATGCTTAACCTGGCCAGTCAATCAACTGGATGTCCGGTCAATCAACTGGATGTCCGGTCAATCAACTGGATGTCCGGTTGATCAACCGGACATCCATTATGCATTTGTACGGAACAAATATATCATTAAATGTGTTCATCTTCATCTGCCATTTCCTTGAGTGACAGCACCTCTAGTGCCCCTCTGCCCCTGGTCTCCTCCCTAACCACCTCCTCCACAGCTCGGTAGCAACCTGGGTCCATCAGACACTCCTACATACAGAGAGAGAGAGAGAGAGAGCGCCACATACCATGGCCAATACAGGATTCCTAGTACTGACTATGTTAAGTTCTTGGTTGTCCCACTCTTCGTGCTGTATTGTAAGGTGGGGTAAGATTTTCTCTCTCACTCTGCGTGCCTCTCTAGCTGGCAGTGTCAGCCTAAGCTTCATGCTGGCCCTCTGCAGGGGAATATTGTCTTGCAGTGTCCGGATCACTTCCAGAGCCTGTATCAATAAACAATAATGAGAGAGGGAGGGAGGGAGGGAGGGGAGGAGGGAGGGAGGGAGGGGAAGGGGGTGGGGACCTGTTGCTTGGTATTCTTGTGTGGCTTGATTGAGACATGTGCATCCTTCATTGCCCTCTCAATGATGCCCACAGTGTAGGGCCGCTGAGTTTCTGGGTTCACACACTTGTCAGCTACAATGGTAGCAACATCTCTGAACATAGCCTCCAGCTGTGAGTGTCGCTCCTTCTCTGACACTTGTACTTCTCCTTTCTCAAGAATCTGAGCAATATAGACAGCCTCTCACCTAATAATGGAGTAATGGGTAGCTCCACTGACCAGCTTGCATATCTCAGTCTGATCCTCGGTACCAAACACTCGCTGAAGGTCCTCCCTCTTAGCCACTGTACCTTTGGACACATTTGTGAACACTGTATGTGTCTGCAGTACTTCGTCCAGATCCTGCTCACTGGAGACGTGTGTACTGATCAACACACGGACAGGTCTGCACCATATTATAAAGCAGCTCACACTTTTGTCCGCCAGGAGAGAACTTTGTTCTTGTAGCAGGCGATCTCGAAACGCTTTCCGCCTTTCTTGAAACGCACTGTGGCCACATTAGTGAGCCTGATCTGATTGGTCGGTGTGAAGATGGACATGATCCTGAGGTGAAGGACGAGATCAGAGGGTGTATCAGCTGACACGCTCGCTTCTAGGCTTTGGAAGCTATAACTACAGCACTAGTGGTATGTGTGACCTTGCACAACTAGTGGCAAAAGAGTTATTTTTATCCCACGTGTCACAGTCTAAAGGTCAATGCTGACTCAGCAACTCTCATGGCGTGCAGTACGAAACTAAGCAATGATGAATTGTGTCGTTACGGGCGTCAACTGGTCTTGCCGGAGTGGGGCAGGCGCGGTGAGTTGGAAGACAAGGAATTAGTCGTGGTGTTAGTTCTCCCTCAACTAGCAGGGCAAGAGGCGGTGAAGTCGAGTTCGGTGCTAGTGGTTGGTGTAGGAGGGCTGGGCTGCCCCTGTGCCCTCTATCTTGCCGCGGCTGGGATCGGTATGCTAGGTGTGGTAATGTCTTCTCTGTCATCAGAAGTGCACCTTCACTTCCAGGGAGGCTGGGACTACTGGATTATGATAATGTGGAGTTGAGCAATCTTCATCGACAGGTGGGGTCAACTGGTACATGTACTACATGTCATTCAGTAGCTGGACCACGTGATGCAGGTACTCCACAGTGAGAGGAAAGTGGGTGTGTCCAAGGCAGAATCTGGCAGAGAGGCTGTCAGAAGGTGAATCATTTGCTGATAGTTGCAGTTATAACTGTGTCCTCTGTCGTCCCAGTGTCAACAGTCATGTGTCAGTCACAACTCACTGTGTGTTGCTGGACAGCAGTAATGGTCTAGATATTCTGGCTCAGTATGACATCATTGTTGATGCCACTGACAATGTGGCCACCAGGTGCCCTCGATGAGTGTGTGGTGAGGTGTGGGTCAGAAGTCATTCCTCCAGGTACCTCCTCAATGATGCCTGTGTCTTGTTGGGGAGACCTCTTGTGTCTGGCAGTGCTCTGAGGTTTGAAGGTCAGCTCACTGTGTACGGCTGGCGTGGAGGCCCCTGCTACAGGTGTCTGTTCCCCTCCCCCCCTCCTCCCCACACTGTCACCAACTGTTCGGAGGGAGGTGTCCTGGGAGTTGGTGAGTAGTGTGTTCACAATAGGCCATAGTCCTTCTCTGCCCTCACCAGTCCCAGGTATCATTGGGTCTCTCCAGGCACTGGAAGTACTGAAGATGGCCTCTGGAATGGAACGTATCCTCACTCGCATAGACTCATTCTCATATTGTCTATCAATTCCTTGACCTTTCACCTAGCCTCATATTCCCAGCAGCTGCTCCTGTTTGATGGGGTCTGTGGAGTTTTTCGTAACATCAAACTCCGCCCACGACAGTCCCAGTGTACAGTGTGTGGAGATAACCCTTCAATTAGAGCTCTAATTGATTATAAGCTGTTCTGTGGCTCCAGAGCAGATGATAAGGTTAGTGCAGTAATGTCTTGTGGTCTGGCTGGGGCTTGAAGTCAGCTGTCCACAGGAGAAATCTCTGGACCTGCTGGCCCCTGAACAGCGTGTGTCTTGCCAGGTCAGGTGATGTCACATATCCAGTGAGGCTGTGTGTTATGTGTTGTATGAGTACGCAGGAGTACAATGCAGTGATGAGGGATGGGCAGCCACACTTGCTGCTGGATGTACGGGAGGAGGTGGAGTACCAGATATGCCACCTGCCTCACTCACAGAGTATCCTCCTCTGATATGTACACACTGTCTCTATACATCAGTGACAGGTGTTACCTTGACAACCTTGGCCAATAGATATTCCTCTACAGCAGCTTCAATCAGGCTCCCTGGGGTTGGCATGGCGATGGATTCAGGAGGCCACACCCAACTCTACAGATACCTGTTAGGAGATGTCGTTATGAGTACTGAGTGTACCTCCCCTTCTCCTCCCCTGTAGTCTCAGTGTATGTGGTATGTCGACGTGGTAATGACTCCCAGTTGGCAGTTCAGCTACTTCAAAAACAGAGAGCTGAGGAGTCAGGCAGTAGTGGTCCCACCAGCAGATGTGGAGTTATCATTAGAGATATTGTGGGGGGGCTCAGGGAGTGGACTGATACAGTGGACCCTCTCTTCCCCAAATACTGAACTCTGCTAGCAATGCGCATCATAGTTCATGTTGCTTATTTATAAAAACTTACAATAAATGAATGTATGCTAAATTCTTCTAAGATGTCAGTAGTTGTGCTGTGATCAGCCTCTGTACCATGTCCAGTGCAGTGTCTCCCTCTCCACAGCTAGCCAGCTCTAGAAGACACAGCCTCCTCTGCAGCGAGGGTGGTAGTCCTACAATGTACTTTACACATTCCTCTGCCAGCCAGCAGCTCTGGTGCAGTTGTGCAAACATGAAGAGTGGGACTACACTTGCTGTGGAGAAATATGCAGCTGCTTGCCTCTCACACTCCCCACACAGAGAACTTAGAAGAAACTGTGAAGCAGCTGCTAGGCAACGGAGGGTGTGCAACACATACACGTGCTCATTCTGAAGTTCGAAGTTTGAAGTGACAGCTGCCATAGTAGAGTCAGAAATATCGCTGCGGTCACAGGATAGGTCATGTGACGATGCCTGAAGGTCAGCAGTAGCCTCAGTGCAGAGCCATCCGCAGCCATACATGTGATGAACAATGGATCGAAAAGCTTGAGGATGGACATTCTTTAGCAATACCTCCTTGAGGCCAGACTCCAGATACTGCCCACCCAGCATTACAGCAAACACTTCAGAGGCTTCCATCAGCACTGCTCTGTGTACTGGCAGGCATACTGTCTGCTGAGTCCCAGACCTATGTTGGGCGGTCTCGGTACCATTCTGGTGCAGCAGTATTTCAAAGTCAAATGGACAATGATCAGAGTCGTGATAGCGACATGGCATTAGCTCCATCCCATCATGAGGGACTGGACGAGACTTGGGAGTGTAGCTGGGGGTGCTGGACCCACTGGCATTGGCTGTGGGACCAAGTAGCTTCCTGTGGGAGAGATGGTCAGCAGTGGCTGCCAGGACAAGGAGCGAGTCAGCTGCACTCTCCCTCAGAGCAGAGGAGGAAGAGCCCAGTAGCTGGACCAGCACCGCCTGCCCACTGTAATCTAGCATCAGCTTCTGGCACACTCGGGCCATCCTGAGGGGAGACAAGAAAGGGTGACCTCTGTGGACGACCATATGATAATAGCACATACCTGCAGAGCAGTGGGGCAGCCAGGGCACTGGCTTCCTTGTCTCTCTCTTCCCCTGTCAACAGCATGTGAGCCAGCACTCCTTGTCCACAGGGAGACTCCCCCACTCTACACAGGCGATTGAGTAGTTCCTGACACATGTAGCCAAGTCTAGCACTGCAGCCAGTAGGAGGGAGCTGGGGAGATAGGGAGAGGCGATGGGAGAGGGGGAAGTAGGGTGGGGAGGGAAGAGTGTGTACTGGAGATGAAAGGTCCAAGTCATCGGAGAGCAGTGGAGAGGTGTCGAGGGAGGCAGATGAAGAGTAAGGTGTGTGATAGAGTTGTTCATAGAGTTTGGAGGGAATGAGGGACCTAATGACCTCCTGGAAGCAGTGAGGACTGGCAAATATACGGGACAGAGTCTTGAAGATGTGTGAGGTGAGGGAGGAAGGACAGGAGAGGAAACAGGCCAGCATGGCCAGTAGGAGGTCCTGGGAGGCAAGGTGGGAGAGGCAGTCTCGCAGGTGGGACACACGTGACAGCAGTTGGACCACATGGCTCTCCAGAGAGGGAGAGAGGTCAGGTACAAGAGGAGGGTCGGGCTGTCTGGAGGGGGTCTGGTAAGGGCTGGGGGAGGAGAGAAGAGAATCTAGGAAGTTGGCTGGCATTGGACGTGCAAACTCCACTTCAGAGCACAGCCTCTGCCTCTTTGCTGGGGGTGGAGGGTCTTCAGGAGGAGAGGGGGAGCAGGAGCTGGGGCACGATGGGGAGGACCAGGACAAATTGGAGGGGCTCCCGTGATTGAGGGAAGCTACATCTTCCTTGGACAGCAGTGAAGGCAAAGGAGAGCTCCTAGCAGAAGATGTTGTCATGTCAAACCCACTGGGCAGAGGGGAGTCAGTGTGGGAGGAAGATGGACTGTACTCTGCACTCTCCACATCACTCACTACAATGGCTGGGTTCCCAGTCATTTCCCTCTCCTCTGTCTTCTTCTTGTCACTCACTTCCTCCTCAGCTTCCTTTGAACACTGTTCACTCTCATCCTCTAAATCACTTTCTCTGTCTACTTGCTTCCCACTTCCTCTCCCTCCATCCCTCTCACCCTTCTCACCCTCCTCCTCTTTCTCCTCTTCTCTCTCTCCAACCTCTGCCTCACTGCTGGCCAACATCTGCTGCAGTTGGTATGTGAGAGCTTTCAACAGACCCAACCTCTTCACCATGAACTTTAGAGAGTGTTCATCAAAATAGTAACACACAAGACCCGACAAGATGTCTCCATGGAGTGGGGCCAGTGCTGGGTCCATGAGCATCTGAATGAGTCTCTCCAGTCCCCCACTGTCCCTCATGCGCTGGCGACCAAGCACATCTCTACAGATGGCACACAGCGCAGTAGCAATGGCAGAGAAGAGACTAGAGTTGGACTCCAGGTGTTGCAGCAGACACTCCACTCCACCAGCACTGCTGAGGCTGACACGACCTTCTGAAGCCTTTGCACAGGACACCAGTATCTCCACTGCCCTCCTGGATACATTGCAGTCACTGTGACCAGTCAACTGCACCACCTGTGGCAACCCCAGGTTGGTCGCCAGAGCCTGAATCACATCTGGGTCTCTGTCCTGCAGTAGCACATGTACAGTATGGAGTGCACTAGTAGCGACCTTCTCTTCCACAGATTTCAAACAACTCATGAGTCCAGGAAGGCCCTCCGATGTCTTGATTTCCTCACGACAATGAGAGCAGTTGCTCAATAGCCGCACAGCTCGAAGAACACTCAGTTTGCAGGCAGAGTCTAGCCCTGTCTGGAAAAAGAGGGCATGGCTTAGTTCTCTGACCACACCCATCTCCTGGAGGCGTGGTATGTTATTAGGGTCCAGAGCCATGTTAGCAATCAGACGTGCAGCAGTGCCGAGGGTAGCCGGTGAGTGAGCATGGGTTAGTGCCGACACTGCCAGGGAGACATCATGGCTAGTAACGATATTCAACACTAGGTGGAATTGTACTACTTACCCACATCCACGAGGCCTTGGTTCATGATCTAAACAGGAAGACAGACAAGTTGATCAACAGGCTCAGCCACTCCCACCTCCCTGAACACTTACCTTAGAGCAGCAGTCCAAGTGCAAGGCACAGAGATTCCCCAATGTAGCTAATAGCAGTCCCCTGTCCCTCCCTTCTCGGCCTGCACAGAGCGTCAGCAGGGCAAGGAGGGCCTCCACTCCACCACGGTTGTAAAAAGCGTGGGCGTTTAAAGAATGACGTAACTTGTGAGCTTTCAGAACGTAAATGATGTCTCTCGTCTTCGAGGTCAGGTTTGGCCCTTTTTCTTCCCGTGAACATTTTAGTAGCTTCTCGGTCAGCTCTGGCAGGGTTTGGTTGGCGTAGCACTGCAGTCGAGGCTTCAAGGCTGCAGTTTTAGCTCGTTCACTAGGCCCCGCTGAGTTGGACGTCTCGGCCATTTTCTAGGCGCACGTGAGCTCAATAGATTGTGGTTTTACACGTACAGATTTATATGGCGTCCGGTGAGGAGTAAGAAGTTCCTTGCAGAAAAGAACGGCGCTATCTCAGTCTACTGTTGTCCGCAGATCCTCCAATTCTCTCCGCATCGAGTATCCACTTTCTGGACTGTATTGGTTGACTCTCGCTTGTTGCGGAGTCCCCATTCCAGACGAATTGCCTGTTCTCTCTCCTTTGGAGCAGCTAAGCGCTTTTGGTCTTGCCTGTGTTTCTGCTCGCTAAAAGCTATGGAAGCGACTATGAGTGAGCCTAGGGAGCTTGCCCCTGAGCAAGACCACTCGCCCTCTGACGGTCTCACCTGCAGTGGCTCAGCTAGGCCTGGAGTGAAGTGAGTTGTTTGTGTATGTGACAATGGCAGCGCGTGGTGTGATTTCAAATGTACGTGCATTCAAAGACTATGAAAGTGGAGAAATTGGAAAATGGGAACTGCTAGTCAGCTAACAGCTAGCTCTATTTGCTGAGCTAGTACATGTGATATGATGCAAACATGCTTACACACAGCAGACATCCCATATCCAGTAGTAGTATGTGAGGCACCACATTCTCCCCCAGTATACCCCCAATCAGCTAGTTTGCTATTACATTTTGAGCAGAGCAGACCTGGACATGTCTCACCAGATGGAGTATGTGTGCTTTAGGTCTATCAGCTTCCTGCAGCTGGACCTTTGCAGCACCTCTCTGATAGGGGACTGATTTAATACATTCCTTGCATTCCACTCACTACAATGAAAGATAGAGAGGGAGAGAGAGAGAGAGAGAGGGAGGAGAGGGAGAGGGAGAGGGGGAAAGGGAGGGAATATGCATGTTGACAGTCTTTGTCAGTGCAGGGAGTACTGTGTAAATTAATGTGTTCAAAGTCTTTGCTATGAGCTTCCTTTCTCTGTGGTGACACTGAAGGAAATGTGGGGAGGAGGTGTAGTTGAAAGTGTAGGTGTGAGAATGTGTATGTGTGTGTGTTGTGGTGAGTGTTTTAGTGTGGAGGCAAAATTGCTGCATGTTGGATGGTTGAATCAATGATGTCTCTCTCTCTCTTTCTCACATGCACTCCCCCCCCCCCCCCCCCCCCCTTCTCTCTTTCACATGCACTACCCCCCCCCCTTCCCCTCCCCTTCACCTATCTCTCTCTCAGCACTCTTTTGACCAGGATTGCAGATACTCTTTCTAATATCCAGCAGCCCCTCCCCCTCCCTTCCCTCCCAACCTCTTCAGTTACCAATTCCCTTGCGCCCCTGCCCTCCCTCCCTAACTTTGATCCATCAGCTCTGCTCAACAGCCTCACATCCCAAGTGAGTTACAGCAAGCAGAGCATCAGACCAGTTTCTAGCAACTACATCTTACAAAGCAGTTACACACTGACATTTTATAGCAAGTTTCATGTTATAAGCTACATTACACATGCATTTCCTTTGTGCCAGGGAAGTCTAGACTCCCTGCTGGACAGCCTCTCACGAGCACAGAGCTCTTCTTCTCCTCTGCTGTCTTCAGCTGCTCCTACGGCTCCACCTAGCACTGTCGAACTCTCTGTCTCTCCTGACAATGATCTGGGACTCCCTGGGACCGATGCCTCCAGTGACTCTATTCACCTTTCAGACATGGCTACGTCACCATCACCTCTTCTAGCTACTGGCCTCATTGCTGCAGTGCCTGACCCTCCCAGTGCTACAGTGGCCAATACTGAGGCCCCAGTGGTCTTTACCTCCACAGTGCTCCCTTCTGGCACTCTGAGCTGCATTGATGGCACCAGTGTGGCTGCCTCAGCTCTCTCTCCAGCTGTCACCCCTGACCCCATGCTCCCACTCGTCAACTCTGGACCTGTCAGCAAAGTTCCCCTCTCTACCAAACCAAGTGTGCCCTCTGATGTCCCAGCAACTGTGCCCACATCCTCTCACCCCACCAGTTTTGACACTGCCAACACTGCCACAGCCCCACTTCCCACCAGCCACCACACTCGCATTCCTGTGACTGCAACCCCTCTCCCTCTCCCTCCCTCTGGTGCCAGAGCTGCCCTGGCCATCAACGGAGTCCCAGCTGTCACTGCTACTGTGGTAGCACGCTCAGTGAGTCCCAGCGCTACTCTCCCTGTCCTCCCACCCCCAGTGGCACTTGTGGCCAGTGCTCTCCCACAAATCACCTCTGGCACCACACTCACTCCTCCTGTCACCTCCTCCCAAGCACCTCTCACACAGGACACACACTCTCTCTGTGCACCCTTCACTGCCACACCTCTGACCATAAGCCACACCCCACTCCCTGCTAGCAGTGCTCCCTCCCATGTCACACCACCAGCACAGCCACCCACTACCAGGTACATGTATAATACCTCTGTACTAATATGTGATAACCTTCTCTCTCTCTTCCTAGTGGTGGGTCAGTGGCTCCTCAAACTGGCCAGGCCATGCCCTCAGAGGCACCTGCTAACCAGCCAGTTATCCAGGCTCCACCCCCTAGTGTGCCAACCTCCTCTGTTACAGAGGTTACTTTCCAGAACGCAGCCCCTGACCAGCAGGCCTCCATGGCAGAGTCAGCCTCTGTGCAAACCTCAACTGCAAATGAACAAATTTCTCAGGGTCCTCCCCCTGATCTGCAAACCACTATGGCTAACGAGCAGGTGCCCCAGGGCTCTCCCCAAACCTCTCTAGCTAACGAAGTGCCTCCCCAGGCCAATGAACTTGTCTCCCAAGCCCCTCCCCAACCTGCTATGCTGATTTCTCAAGTTCCTCATTTGGATCCTAATCAGCTAATTTCACAGGCTCCTCCCCCAACTTCTGTTGCTAATGAGTTCATTTCCCTTGCTCCTCCATTGCGTTTGCCTAATCAGCTAATTCCCCAGGGTCCTCCCCCTCACCAGCCCAGCCCCCCAAGTCTCCATGCCAATGAGGAGCTGCTCTCTGAGGACTCCGAGGCTGAAATGGAAGCCACTGCTATATCTCCTCTCCCTCCCTCCACCCTCCCTCTCCCACTGTCTGCTGCGGCCAACCCAGCAAGATCCCGCAGTGACTCTGGTAAACCAGCTGGCATTTGGTGTGTTCTCCCATTCCAGACTCCCCCTCCCTCCCTCCTTCCCTCCCTCCCTCCCCCTCCCCCAGCCTCACCATATACAGATGATGCATCATTTGCTAGCTTTGTGGCTGGGGAGGCTCATGACTCTGGGTCTGTCATGGATGAAGATCACTACTCTCCTTCCCCATCTCCTCTGAACTCTGTCTCACAGGTATGACATCACATGACATCACACATCAGTATGACTACAGCCTGACCCAATGCCTGAGACAGCATACCATGCTTCCCTCCACAGAGTATCGATGCCCTGGTAACCCAGCTTCACACCCAGTCCTCATCTTCCTCACAGCTGGCAATGCAGGCTCAGTTTGGAGTGACAGCTTATTGTCCCCGCAATCCTTCCCTCCCTCCTGCCAATGCTCCTCCTGCTGTGAGAAACACTTCATACATTATTCATGAAAGATCAACTGTATTTCTTGCTCCTCAGCCTCTCGATAAGACTGCTCAAAACTTTCCAAAGCGGAGTAAGTATGCTCACAGAGCGGCTATGTCTGCCATGCACCCATATCACAGGACACGGTGAGCAACCCATTGAGCTGTGCCCTTCACCTGTGTGAGTGTGTTGTCTGTCACTAGTGGGGGAGGGGTTAGTGTGGCCAAGACGTTGGACCTTCTGAAGGCTGTGCTGCAGTCTTCCTTCAACATGGAGGTCAAAAGGTCAGACCTCACTTCCTGCTACTCAGTATTGGTATACTCTGTACCTTGTATATACATTGTCTGTCATTTGCCACATGTACACTAACACTATCATAGTCTGCATGTGATGCCATTTTGTGTTTCTCCCTTACTGGCAGGTTGTGTGATGACTATCTCTCACTGTATAGCCAGGCTGCTGCTAACATCCAGCACAACACAGGGGACACCGTTCCTGAGGCAACCCTCCGCCTACTTGTTAACAAGATGCTTGAGGAGGTACAGAGAGGGAGGGAGGGAGAAACTGTCTGCTACTATTGCTTTCTTTCTTTGCAGGCTCATCATGGCTACCAGAAAGGAGAATGGGAATTTCCCTCTGGCAAGGTTAGATTATGTCATCATTGATCTTCATTGCTAGCTTACATCCCCGAAGCCTGCCATGCTACAATGTGGGAAAGAGAACATACAGCTTCCTGGAGTGTAGTTCATGTGCTGTTGTGTAATAGGCAGTGTGTTTACGTACATGTGTGAGAGAGGACACTGGGGCTTTGTGTGAGAAGTCTAAACTGCCTATTGCTAGTGGAACTGGTGCAGATGGAATGTTTGGTAGCAGTCACAATAGAGGAGCAATGCAATATCAAGGAAGGGTCGTGTGGGAGGGTGCGCTGGTTTTGGCGGTGGTGACTGCTGCTACATACATCTTGCAGCTGTAGTCTGGTTAGCACTCCTCCCTCCACTGTTGGTTCTTGTTGCTGTGTTTCAGTTGTTACTAAATGTTTTATGTTTGTGTACTCTGTGTCCTGTTTGATATCAAACACTGTCTATCATCCTCTGGGTCTGTCCCGGGTCTCTTCCTCTCTGTCCCGGGTCTCTTCCTCTTCAGTTGCCCAGAAATGAGAAGGTAGCAATGGCCAAAGCCTCTCCCATGGCTACTAAAAAGGTCAGAGTCCAGTTGTCCACACCACATCTGACTACAATGCTATCTGCCCACAGGTGAAGGGTGAGAAGGGGGAGCCTCGATATGGGCCTCCCAAAAGGAGCAGAAAGCCTCCTGCTGAACACCACAGTGAGAAGTAAGTCCAGCTGCCGTCACTAGTAGACTACCATATTGGAGACACATGGTTGTCATGGTACCCTCTGCTTTACCCTCAGGACCAGCTGGAAGTGGAGTATGGACAAGAAGAGGGTGGATCCAGGCAAGGTTAGTGCAGGCAGTGATACACACCTCTAGAGCTACCCTATTTACTATGTGGAGAAGACCTGGTACCAGGCTCTGTTGTCATTGCTGACAGTGACTTGTGTTGTAAGAACGTGGCAGAAACCATTCTCCGTTTAGTAGGCTTCACATCCTTCCCTGTACTTGTGCTGGGGATGTGTGTCCACTTCCTGACCACTTTACATGCCCGTCTGTTGGGAACAAGGAGGGGAAGTAATGGCTAGTAATGGCTACATTACCACCAGTACTAACACTTACCTCTGCGTGGATGTGTGTAGTTGGCTTCCCATGGGTATGGCTATTAGTAAGAACACTTGTTTTCCATTCTTGAGAGGCCAGCACTTATGTGGGAATGAAGAGCTGTTAGTGGCTGTGTTGGTCCCTCAGCAGCTGACAGATACAGCCATCCTCAATGGCTTGTTATGACTTAACTCTGTTGTTGTTCAATCTGCAGTAATTGAATCCTGCTCTTTATCCAATTACCATCACTGTTTATTATAGTTTAATTAATAGCTCTTCAATGGGTAATTTCTCATCCTGTTGTTTACAACTCTCTCCTCTCTCTCCCTCCCACCCTCCCTCCCTCCCTCCCTCCCTGCCTCCCTCCCTGCCTCCCTCCCTCCCTCTCTCTCCCACCTCCAGTGGAAGCCTGAGACACTGTCCTCAGAAACAGCATTTGTACTGGGAGTGAATGTCAACAAGTATGTATCCCACTGCACTGCTAGCCCCTCATCAGGCCTTTACAGGGTAGTATCCCAGTTAGTAGTGGACTGCTCCACCTGCTGTAATAACGTTAGGGTGGCCAGCCCTTGCCTTATTAGCTGTACATATGTCTACTAGAAAGGGCTGGTTTGTTTGCTGTGTGCTGAGTGTTGTGTGTCTTTGTATAGGGCATTGGGGCATGCAGCCAATAGAGGGAAAGTCTACTACCTCCATCCTGAGCTCTTCAAGGTAAAGTCACTTCTCCCTCCTTCCCACATCCTTTACCTCATCTTCCCACTACACACCACCCCCTCCCTCTCTCTCCACCCCCCTCCACACCACACACCTCCACACCACCCCCCTTCCCTCCCTCCACCCCCACAGTATGCATGTGATGGTGATGACAAAACATGGCTCTATGAGAACAAGTTCTTGCCAGTCCATGGAGGAAAGGTGAGCTGGCATCCACTGTGTATATATCCACTTTGTTGACCACTGTGATTGACAAATGTGATTAGGATGTGGTGTTTGTTGTTCCTTGCAGGCATTCCTTATGATACTGAAGGAAGTCAAGTTTCTGGTATCAAATGAAGATTGTTACAGGTAAGTCTGTGAGTGGTGTGAGTGTTCCAGCTGACCTCTACCTTCAGTGTACATACATATCCCTTTCACATCGCACACAATTGGCATTCCACACATAGCAATTACCACATCACCAGCTTATCAAGTTGAGCTTCCTCCTTCCTCCCTTCCTGACAGAGAAAATGAAGAGATATTGGGTGCAGTGAAGAACTTACAGGACTTCCATGTGCCACAGTTTATGCTGGACAAGATGAAGACATTCATGAGATCAGTGGTGTGTGTGTGTGTGTGTGTGTGTGTGTGTGTGTGTGTGTGTGTGTGTGTGTGTGTGTGTGTGTGTGTGTGTGTGTGTGTGTGTGTGTGTGTGTGTGTGTGTGTGTGTGTGTGTGTGTGTGTGTGTGTGTGTGTGTGTGTGTGTGTGTGTGTGTGTGTGTGTGTGTGTGTGTGTGTGTGTGTGTGTGTGTGTGTGTGTGTGTGTGTGTGTGTGTGTGTGTGTGTGTGTGTGTGTGTGTGTGTGTGTGTGTGTGTGTGTGTGTGTGTGTGTGTGTGTGTGTGTGTGTGTGTGTGTGTGTGTGTGTGTGTGTGTGTGTGTGTGTGTGTGTGTGTGTGTGTGTGTGTGTGTGTGTGTGTGTGTGTGTGTGTGTGTGTGTGTGTGTGTGTGTGTGTGTGTGCAGCAATCATTCATTTAGCACTACTGATTTTATGTGGTAATTGTTTCACTCAGTCACAACAATGACATTATAATGAATACACAATATCTATTAGTCACTTACTCATTACCAGCTGCCCACTGCTGTTCTGTAGAACAAGCTTTGCCAACAGCAGTCACATCCCTATCATGGGATAAGACTGACACACTATATATCACCTGCTCTCCTCTCTCTGCCCCTCAGGTTACTTTGCCCAAGAGTCCTCCTGCCAGAGCACTACTTCTAATTCTCATGAACCATCTGATACAAGTCAACAAGAGTCATGACTATTGACCAATACTGACTGGACTCATTCACTATCTCACCTCACTGGTCTGCACTAGCTACATCTCATTAGTGACCTTCACCTCACTCACTCATTCACTAACCCTCACCACTACTTTTAACTGCATGCAGAAATAGTCCTGTAAAGTTGGGTTGTACAAATTGTTATTTATTTGTAGCATATTACATGATTCATGTATAAAGTACTTGGACGACATGCCAAAGACAAGTGATTGACATTTAGGAGACTGTCATGATTGATGAGGTACATATAAATTGACATGAAGAAAAATATATTTCATGAAATCTCTATAACAGATCAGAATGACTGGCATGTATAACTGAAGGTCATTTACGTGCAGCGACATGATGTTACTATGACATGTGACAGCTCCTCAATGATCAGTTCTCCATTTCTCCGCACAAGGATATCCAGTGATTTGTACTGATTGCCAGTGCAGCATGGCTCTACAGAGCTCCCAGGGTTGGTCTCTGGCAGCCGGCTGAACAGCTCAAAGATACGTGGGGTCATTAATTGCCCCCCCATCATTTCGGGGCAGACCCCCTCACAGTAGTTGGCAGTAAAGTTCTCTGGGAGAAGAACAAAGTTGAGGCCGAGGTCCTCACGGAAGTTGAGCGAAAAGTGCTTGAGGCAACAGGTAGATTGATTAGCACTGCATGTCCCTACTCCTGTCATCTCATCAGCATTCCTGCGCTGCCTCTCTTGGTGCTCCACATCCAGGGGGTTCTTGGAGACCGTAATGATGCGTGGGGCTTTGTACTGCTCCGAGGGAGACGAGAGGAAAGAGACGCTGGTTGGTGGGAGGGTGCCCTCTGGCTCACTGCAGTTGTGAGAGCTGTAACAGTACACATTCACCTCCAGAGACACCGGACCATCAACATGTTTTGCAATCCAGAGCTTCACAGCAGATGTTATCTCAAACACCTGATAGCCAGTCTCGTAAATATCAATATACTTTCCTTCAACGACAAACTTCTGATTCAGGGACTCCAGTACAGTTCTGATCTCAACGTACTGCCTGCGGTCCTTGACAACAGTGTCAGGCCTGACGGAGTCCTGCTGGTAGAGCAGGAGGTCAGCGCGGGATATGTCAGCGAGGTTGGAGGGAAGAGAGAAATTGAAGGTAATGATATAACTGCTCAGAAGATTATTGATTTGATGTCCCAGGGATGGTGTGTCACGTTGATACCTAGTATTGATCACTACACCTGCAGGAGAGAGGGAAGCAGGTAAGGGTCATAGTTCCAGCCACCTGGCCAGCACACACTGCCAAGCCTGTAATGCATACACATAGCCCCACCCCTGGGTTAATGATCATAACCCTCTCCTACACCAGACGTCTATGAATGCACAGTATGGTCATCCCCCCACTGGCCCTGTGGCATGTTGTGTACAAAAACAATCCCTTTGCCAACATCCAAATCCTTTGGATATTGAGATATATAGCAGTTGAGGCATGCACAGATGTGGACACATGCCTCAATACACTTGAAGTCTGCTGAGTCAATAATATGCTCTACTGTACTGTACACTAAACATGTAATTCCATACGACACATCAGGACATTCAAGGAATAGTATAGCCAGGACCACCCTAGGGAGGTTCGTACCTTCCGACATAATGCCCACGAAGGAAGACACGGGTTTGGCATAGAAGTCTTCGGAGTGGCAGCGCCTTTCTTTCTCTCGTTCTAAACTAGCGCTGGCGCTGCGGAGTGCATTGAAGGTCTCCTTCATTGCCTCTTCTCCAGGTAGCGGCTCGTCCTCCGTGGTCTCCCCGGGGTCAGTTACTCCCAGCTGGGCTAGGATGCTGTTTTTCAACGTCTGTATTCTCCTCTGCTTCATCAGTTCCGCATCATTCAACATACATGACGAGGACTCCATTGCCTGTGCTGTGAGAACTATTGCGGGCAATAAACAGGCCAGGGCTCGGGCCCAGCACAACGTCTGTGTTCTCTTCATGTTTTTCGCGTTTGGCTGGAAAAGATTGGTTGACTACAACTACTTCGCTGCTGATTTCTAATCTTCATACCTTCGCTTCTCCCGCTCGGCTTTTATATAACGTTCTTCAGTACTACATTTACGTACCAAGCATTACTGGAAACCCCCAAATGCTATCTGTGCGGTACTGGGTTCCGGTACCGGTATCGAAACAGGAACGGTTGCGAAACAGGAACTCGGAAATGCTGATTTCCGCAGATCCAATTCTCCCAATTAATGACGTAATGTAGTGGCAACTCACGTGGTAATAGGGGGTAGTGGATGGAGAGTTGGGACATGGAAGCCTCTACTGCATCTGACAGCCTTCCCCAAAAGGTCAAGGAGTATGAGATGTTTCTAAACGAGAGACTAAAGACAGATCTGCAAGCTGTTCTGGATAGCCGAGACCTGGTGTTCTCTGACATTGCAGAGTACATGCAACTGAAGAATGTCATAGAGCAGATCGAGGGGAGAAAGGCCAACAACACAGAGCTCAAAACAATGGTGGACCTCGGCTGTAATTTCTATGTTCAGGCACGGGTTCCAGATCCATCACGAGTGTGTGTGGCAGTTGGTTTTGGTGTGCTTGTGGAGTTTTCCCACAGAGAAGCGATACAGTTTATTGACAAGAAAGTGGCTCATCTCAACAAGAAGGCAGAGGAACTGACAGCAAAAGCCTGCCAGATCAAGGCCAGGATAAGAGCAGTGGTTGGGGCTCTACATGAACTACAGTTTACTGCCCTCCCTACCACTCCACCCCACAGACCTGTATGGTGACCACTACCCTCCTTACCACTCCACCCCACACACCTGTATGGTGACCACTACCCTCCCTACCACTCCACCCCACAGACCTGTATGGTGACCACTACCCTCCTTACCACTCCACCCCACACACCTGTATGGTTACCACTACAGTTCAACCCTCCCTACCACTCCACCCCACACACCTGTATGGTGACCACTACCCTCCTTACCACTCCACCCCACACACCTGTATGGTGACCACTACCCTCCCTACCACTCCACCCCACAGACCTGTATGGTGACCACTACAGTAACCACCCTCCCTACCACTCCACCTTACTATACAATTTCAATTATGTATCACGTAAAGTTTTCATTTTGAAGATCAATTTTAATAGCACACAAAACACACCTTATACAATAGAGAACAGCACATTGTGAATGAACTACACAGTGTTACCTATACAAAGTGACAAGCTACGTACATGTGAAGGACAATAGACTTGGTGACAGGCCTACTGGAAGCTGGCCTTGGTGGCCTGAATGATACCTACTATCACACCAAATAGTCCAATCGCACTAGCAAAGATCTCAATGATGAGGATCTTCACAAACAGTGATGGGTTCTGTGCGTCAGCCAGTGCTGCTCCACTTCCTACCAGCCCCACTGACAGGCCACAGGCTATGTTACTGAATCCTACAGTCAGTCCAGCACCAAACAGTGAATAGCCTGCGAAGGTTGCAGACGCAGTGTATGTCCCAAAGTCTGAGAAGAGCGAGTCCTCCGCTACATTCTTAAGTCTCTGGACCAGAATGATGGCCATGATGATTCCATATATGGCAACAGCCTCACAGAAGATAATACTGATTAGGTTGCGTGTCTTGATACGAGGAGCCTTGACCCCACCCCCAATAATACTGACTCCAGTCAGGAAGATACCCCAGGCAGCTCCTATGATGGAGAGAGACACAGCGAGCCCTGCCCCTACACCAGCCCACATGTAGGGGCTAGTGCTCTGCAGGAACCAGCCTATATCCACCTGACTGCCTAGCCCCACCAGGTTATAGTAGAAGGCAATGCAGATAATAGCTATGATGCCCACATAGTAGGCTATCTGGTGATGGATGCCACACAACATAACTGCAGAACCACCTACACAGAGAGAAAGGTAGCAATTATCAGAACCGCCCCCTTTACGATCAGCATACTGGTAACGAAGATGCCACTATTGGCCCCTGGAGCTATAGTAATAACCTCGAGGCTCACCTCACCTCACAGTAGGCTAGCTTCACCAACAGTCTAGTCACATGCCTTCGTCACGCGACGTATGCGTCACGAGCCATTAAGGGGCGTGGTATTTCAAGCCGATATGGAGGACTTTTCAGACGACCAGAAAGCCAGGGCGATTAAGTTCGTTCAGACGTACGTATCAGAGCACGAAGCCTCTGATGCTGGTCAGCTGAGGCCCTCCAGGCCTCACTTCACTGAGGAAGAGTTGGAGGGAGAATGCCTGCAGATGGCCAGGACCTACCTGTCGGGAAAGTACGGTAGTGGACACAAGTTATGGATAATCTCTTATCTCTGCTCCCTCCTGTTCTCCCTCAGGGGGTGTCCAGGCATCCTCTCCTACCATATCTCTCACCATGCTGTGAAGAGGGTGGCAGCAGGCTCCATGGAAGGCCTGTGGAAGCAGGAGCCTCAGGATAGAGAGGGAGAGAAGAAACCTGAAGAGGGAGAAGAGGAGTCCAAAGAGGGAGAAAAGGAAGAATTACATTGTAAGGCAGTAGGCATGATGACCTCTACTGTTGTATGGAGTTCCCTGAGCTCTTGATCTGTCACTCTAATTGTGATGTGTTGGCAGTTTTGTCAGCTGCTGCAGTAGGCTCAACCCTGCTAGCAGCCATTCTGGATGTTTGTCGAGAGTGGACCGAGTCCCTACCACAGCTAACACAGGTCCCAGGCAATATTGAACTCAGTGTGCATGCTATCAAGAACACACGCAGAAAGATGGAAGATAGACATGCAGTGTGTGTGGACATCAACAGCCTCTTTGGTTTGAAGGTGGGCTCACTTGTTAGTGAAGCTGAACCAGAGGTGGGTGTACTGTGTGCCTTCTGCCTCACAGGACTACCCCCCTCAGTCTTACTATGCTGTGTTTGATGGTCATGTTGCAGTGGAGGCTGCTGCCTATGCCTCTGTGCATGTCCTCCCCAACATTGTGAGGCATCCTGACTTCCACTCCGACCCAGCCAGTGCCTTGAAAGGAGGTATTCTCACCACTGACCAGCGCTTCTGCCAAATTGTAGGTCATTAGGTATGCTGTGGTACCCTCTCCTCACTTCTCTCTTGTGTGCTACAGGACCAGCGTGCAGGTAGCACTGCTGTGGTGGCCCTAGTGAGGGACCGCACGCTGCATGTGGCATGGCTCGGCGACTCTCAGGCAATGCTGTTTCGTAGGGGCAAAGGAATTGAACTAGTTGACCCCCACAAACCAGATAGAGAGGTATGTGCACTACATGTGGCCTTGTTTCTCCAACTTTGCACTTGTTGCTATTTTGCCTCAGGATGAACGTCAGCGAATTGAGGAGCTTGGAGGCCTGGTGATCTGGCTGGGGGCGTGGAGGGTCAATGGGAACCTCTCAGTGTCCAGAGCCATTGGAGATGCCAAGGACAAGACCTTCATCTCAGGAGAGGCCGACACAGTGAGCTGTATGTATACCCACCATGCTCTACTGTCACATTCCCTCTGTCATTACAGAACTGTGTGGAGCTGGATGGTACAGAGGACTTCCTAGTGGTGGCCTGTGATGGGGTGTGGGATGTTCTCAATGCTGAGGAGATGGCTCAGGAAGCATGGGGGCATTTCTCACGTGGTGGGAGTAAGCAGACACTGGCCAAGGGGCTGATTGAGGCTGCTCGTAGGGAGGGGTCAGGGGACAACATGACTGTCATCGTACTCTACTTTGATAGCTTTCAGATGCCGACTGCCCCTCCTCCAGCTGGCCAGCAGCAGTCACAGGAAGTGGGCGGGGCTGCAGGAGAGGACACTGAGAAGACCTCCTAGTCATTAGTGACACATGATCAGATTCAGAGATATTATAACAGTACATGTGAGTGAAAAGTGATGATGAAATATGAACTATTTCAGAGAATGTATCTGATTAAGTCTCTCGATGTCCAGAAGACAGTCTCTGAGAGCAGATCTGGCCAGTGCAATGTCTGCAGGTGGAGACAACATGATAATGTATGTCATGGTTCCAGGTCACTGTCAGCCTGGTACCAAGACCAGACTCACTTCTCTTGAGCCTATCAGCAGAGATCTTGCTGTTGGTGTAGGCTGGCTTCACATCCTTGCCAACCTCAGCTATCACTCTCAAAAGCTCCTCATAGTGTGTCTGTAGGTCGTGTCCAACAGGAGGAGATACTGACGTCGAGGCGGCAGCCACCCCACCAGCTAAATACACGTCATATACAGTATCAAACACTAGAATAGGACTAGTTTCACTACCTGATGTTGGCTGTTTCGCCACGTTCTCTACCACCTTGCTCTCACCAGTGACCACAGGTACCAGAGTCGCCATTGTAGTAGGAGCTGGGACACTAACTCCCTGAGGCTGAGGGTCTGACATGTTGACACTATACGAGGGGTGTGGCCAGTGGGTGTGGTCAGGTATGCATGCGCGGGTTTCAGACGACGGGGTACGGCACTTCCAGCCACTTCATCTGTTCACTGAAGAGAGTTCCCCAGCCCCTGACTCGCGACCATGCCTAATTCTACTCAATCAAGCTCTGAGCGGCCTGGAGGGAGTGCTCACAAAGCACTGGCATAAGTTCTACTTACACGTGTGCGCTGATGGAGGAGCCAACCGACTATACGACAGTGTATCTGAAGGCAGTCGTGATCAGTATATTCCTCATACCATATGTGGGGACTTGGACTCAGCTCGATCTGAAGTCCTGCAGTATTACGAGGAGAGAGGTACGCATGTGTTGAGGTGTGAAGACCAGGATAACACTGACTTCACTAAGGTGGTGAAAGAAGTACTGTCCCTTCGACAGAAAGGACTTACAAATTTCTCCAGTATATATGCCATGAATGCATTCGGAGGTCGCTTTGATCAGACATTAGGCAATGTACAGAGTGTGATGTTACTGGACCAAGACCTGGCAGGAACACCTCTGTACCTTGTCTCAGAGGACTCTGTTGCCGTCCTCCTCAAGCCCAGCCAGAACAGTATAGCAGTAGACACAGGGCTGGAGAAGGGTTACTGTGGCCTCCTGCCTATTGGAGAGCCATGCAGCAGCTGTACCACTACAGGGCTTCAGTGGAACCTCAGTGGACAGGGCATGAGGTTTGGTCAGCTAGTGAGTACTAGCAACCTGCTGGCCCCTGGCCACTCCTTGGTCCACGTCTCCACCTCTACCCCTCTTCTCTGGACCATGTCACACCTTCTCTGTCACTCATAATAATAAAATGGAACTGTGGCTCATATATAAGATATACGTGTAGTGATATTGTATGCTGTGGTGGGGGTGAGCTCCCAGGGCTGCTGGAGTGGCCGCTAGGCTGCCGCCCTCCCAGTGTCACGAGGGTTTTGCTCTGCCACTCGCCACACCATTCTATTGGTTGCCTCGATTAGCTTGGCAGCGCACGTGTCAACACAGGTCGTCTCTTCCTCGTTTAAGCGGCGCTGTCCGAGGTCGTGTACACATGACGAGAAACACGTCTCAGTCAGCTCGTTGTATACTGTGGCATACTGGCGGAAGTTATTCATCATTGCCTTCTGCTGCTCTGGATTCATCTTTTACGTTGATCCTATGTTGACATAGTACACCCATTCACTGTCTATACTTGCCTCATCAAATTCTGAGTTCAATTTCCCCCCCTTCGCTAAAATATACTGATCACAATCACTCTTTACTGTGCATTACCAATACTACTACCATAGAGACGTGTATCTACTGTATACATACAGTTGGTTGTGCTAGAAGTGACCATAATCAATTCTAGGTGTGTGTGTGGCCAGATTTAAATAGTTTAGTTATCTTGGGAGGCGGCGGGCGATAAGGACCCTTGGATGGGACAAATCTGAAGGGAGTGGCCTCGACCTTCACTCTGTAAAAGTCTCCCTTTGTATTAGTGAACTCTGCCTTCATCTCCCTATCCTCCTGGATAGGACACAACCAGTGAGAGGATGAGCCCTACTGACCTGCTCAACTCACCTCAAACCTAAAGGCTCTTGGTCTCTCCGTCAGTTTTGCCACTACCAGGTCAGGTCTGAGGAAATATGGAACAGTCTAAGGACTGCCACTCCAGTGATCTACTCTACTGTCTAGTACGTACATCCTCCCTGGTCGGATCCCAAAGCAGCTGTAACTAGTCTTGTCCATAAAGATGTATGGATATGGCTTCTCTGTGTGCAGGATGGCAAGGGTTGTCTGCTTAGACTCTGGCAGCCGGACAGGGTTGAACAGAACAATGTCCCCCGTGACATAACTGGAGGGGGGAGGAAGGAGGACTTGAGAAGTGATCTTGAGAGCTATGAAGTGGAGAACTTACTCGCTAGGTTTGGCAATTTTTATCAAGACTCTCTCTCCAGAGACGCTGTTCTCTACGGCTATAGAATGAGAGGTACCCATACACACACATGGCTAGCTATGTCTCACAGTGGACAAACCTAGGGACTGACTGAGATCCTTGAGCCCATCTTTGAGTGCAGACATGAGCTGAGAGGCGTGGGGTATCAATAGCTCCACACTGTCTGGGCCCCCCATGTTTCCAATTGCCCCCTCAGAGTTTTGTCGCTCAGTTTCCGACGGCATACTGATAATGGAGTAGTCACGGAGGTCAGGAGCTCCATGTAGTGCTGGGTAGAGGGCGGGGCTTGAAGGCTTCAGGGGTGTGGTCTGAGACCGAGATCGTACCCCTGATGACAGGCCAGGTCTGAGGACAAAGAGGTACACTAATGATGTCATATGACATCACCACCAATCCCTCCATGCTAACTTTAGGTAGTCTGCCATGTTACAAAATAACTTCAGCTGCTCTCGAAGACCCTCAAACACTTTCATGTCCTCTGGGCTGAGGGAGGCACGGAGGGACCGGTCCTCGGTGGGGGTGGAGGGACGCAGCAGAGTGGTACCAGGAGCCAGGGTCTTCTCCTCATCATACGAGGTACTGCCTCCTCTCTTTCTCAGCTGACCCAACTGGAGAGAGAGGGGGAAAGGAGACTTACTTAAGCAATGGCCAGGGGTCAGTAATAGTACCTGTGTCTTGAGGGCAGCATTGGTTTGTGCCAGCTCAGCACATTCCTCAGCCTTGGCCTGAAATAAACTCTCAAAATTGTCCCTTTCCTCTCTCAGAGAGACAAGTGCCTTGGACTCTGACCCTGCAGTGACCACACCCACCTGGAGGGTGGAGAAACACTCTTGAAACTATTTCTTGTCAAAATCACTTCCTTGTAACCTGCGGTTGTATGGCATGAGAGGCAGGGGAGGGCTGATAGGGGGAGGTAGGGGAAGGCTGATAGGGGGAGGTAGGGGAGGGTTGGTAGGGAGAGCCGGGGTGCCCACCAGGCCCTGGAGGGGGGCGTGGCCATCCTGGGGGTGTTACTACCACTGGAGGAGTAGTTGGTGGCATGGCAGGAGATCCAAGGGGCATGTCTTTGGCCCTGGTCCCACTGGCAAGAGAGGAGAGGAGGGAGGCACGCAAGGGAGGAACCTGCTGGTTCAGTACCTCATCCACTTTCTGGCTGAGCTGCAAGGAGGTAAAGAGGACACAGTTAGGAAGTGAGGATGAGAGAGAGGGGGCTGCTCTAACCTGGCCAATCTGTTTGCTGATGGCTGACATGCTCCAAACATTGGTCAGACCAGAGTAGAGCTTGTGCAGGTCATGACGAACTGCCACTCCCGACTTCTTCAGCAGCTCCTCACATTTACTGAGGATCACCTTACACTGTCCAAATATCTCAACTCTCTAAAGGTCAAAGGGCACACTGGCGTACATCATTCACACACCACATAATAAACCTACCCTGAGCTCAGGAAGTCTCTTGGCATCTTTGACCAGTTCTGCTAGATTGGCAGTATTAACAGTAGTCTCACTGGCCTCGTGTACAGCTCTTGTTAACTGCTGCTCTGAGGACCGGTAGAGATTGTCCAGCTCCATCACTAACTTATTCATCTGCAACCAGCACATTATACTGTGAGGGTACACCAATTGTCAGAGTGAAGTGGTTCACCTCAGTGTGGTACTGCCGTATAGTCTGGAGCATCATCTGGCCTGGGTTCTGCCCCACACTGCCACCAGGCACCCCCTCAAGGTCCTTCCCTAGCCTGTACAACACACCAGAGCCTCACACTACCCTCTTCTCACATCCACCATCACTCACCAGTCAGCAGCGAGGGATACCCGAGCAGCTGCCTGCAGTCCTCTGGAATACACCTCCTTGAAGTCTCCATGAGTTTTAAACATCTCAAACTCCTGGCAACAAAACTTCCTGTGATGGGGGAGGGGAGAGGAGGGGGGAGGGGAAGGGGAAAGGGGCAAAGGGATTGTAAAAATTCCAAAGGGAGGCACATGGAAGGTTACCTAAAGTCCTTTATTCCATCTTCTTGTCTCTTTTGCTGGATCTGCAGCTGGTTGATAGCATAGACCACCTCATTGGAGAACTTGTGCTGGTTGGGAACAGGGAGATGAAGGTCATGTGACATCATGTGATAGTCAGGTGATGTGATTTATAACTTACATCAGTAATAAGCTCCACACATTTGTTTTCATCGCTAACAGCAAACTCTGTAAGGCAACACCACCACTCACTCACTCACTCACTTACTCACACACAAACACACACACTCACTGAGCTGAGACAGACATGATAAATCCAGCCCTCCCTCGCTCTTCTGAACATCATTGATGGGCAATAGATAAAGCATCCCATTCCCACGAGAGGCTCCACACTTCTCCATGAGTTGTGTGAATGTATCCTGTGATACAGCAGTATTGGGAGAGATGGAGTGGGGGCTGGAGGGAGAGAACACCAGCTGGTGGGACACAGGGACCCCAAACTGGGCCTGGAGCTCCTTCCTCAAGCCATCCACCCTGTGAACACATACAGTAGAACCACTGTAAGGTAGGTACATGAGGAATGAAGTGAGGGGTCTTACGTCATTCCACCTTCGTATATTATCTTCTTGGATGTGCCATGAAGAAGATTAATGACCTCGATCTTGGAGTGTACCAGGTCTTCTACAAAGTCAAAGAACTCGTGAAAGTTCATTCTCTCTTGAGGGTCCAGTTTCAGCAAGTGCTTCAGGAGTCGGTTCATCTGTGCTCTATACTCAGGTGAGAGTCGGTCGTTGACACTGGCAGGGAGCTCCTGGATGTAAGTTACATTCCTGCCTGATCTCTCAAAGGCAATGGCATCTTTCTTATGTTTGAGGATCTTTGGAATGTCTTGGAGTTGCTGGAGGGGAGGGAAGTTTACAAAAGGTGGCTAGTAACATGTGTTTTGACTCACAGCATAGAATCCACACTGGCCAACAATGATCTTGTAGAGGAGTGCTCCAATGCTCCATATGTCAACTTTGTCATCATAGTGCTGTTGAAACAGAGGGAGGGAGAGAGGGAGAGGGAGAGAGGGAGAGAGAAAGGGAGAGAGAGAGAGGGAGAGAGGGAGAGAGAGAGGGAGAGAAAGAGGGAGGGAGTCACAGAAGATTAGTGTGTGGAGTGTGGACTGACCTCTCCAGGGTAGAACACACACCTCAGTGCCTCTGGAGCCTGTAGAGAAGGACACACACTCAACACAACTCAACATGAAACATCACACACACACACACACACACACACACACACACACACACACACACACACACACACACACACACACACACACACACACACACACACACACACACAAATATTCTGGAACAAAACAAGGAAAGGAATGTAAGACACATGACCTCTATTCCACCCCATTGGCATTAAAACAGGAACTCCATATATAAATATAGATATTCATTGTTAAGATTGCAGAGTCATTGTCACATCAATTGAGTAGGGCTTAATGTTCAGGGTCTGTGTGATATACAGAGCCTAATTTGGAGAGCTCTGTTGCCCTAAATGTAATAACAAGTGATGTCAGCAACTATAACTGGGATACAGTGGACACACTATCACCACCCCCCTCTCCCCCTCCTCATTCCCCTTCTCTCTCCCCCTCTCCCCTCTCATCCCCCTTCTCTCCCTCCCATCTCTTACCCACCATGAACACAGGCGTCCCAGCCAGGGAGTGCATATCAATGGGTTTCTTCGTGCCTTCCTCAGTGAAGTGTCGGGCAAACCCAAAGTCAGCCAATTTGATCTGTAGTTCAACAACAAGGTCACCACGATAGCACTGGCACACACCCACAACACAGAGATGACTCATACACTACCTTCATCTTGCCAGTAACTGGGTCCTTCTTAATGAGGATATTGCCTGGCTTCAAGTCTCGGTGGACTATGTTCTGTTCTCTCAGTGCCTTCATCCCTTGGCCTGCACACAATGGACAGGTGTACATGTTTGTATTTAGTACAGGGGGCTTCCCCCACTGTCACTATAGTCACAGTTTCAGAAGGAACTGTACCCACCCAACTGGAAGAGAAAGAGTGTGATGTCATCTTCTCTGAAGGGGGACTGCTTCACAAGGTAGTCCAGGTCGTACTCACACAACTCCATCACTAGCACTATGTGCTGCTTCATGTCCTGCAGGAGGTGTGCCATATTCATAGCCATATACATACACATGCAGTTGTGTACACACAAGCTACATCAACAGCCAATGTGAATGTGTAGTGTACGCACCTCCAAACTGCTAGCAGTCTCACCTGAACATGATTGAGTCGCACCACAAACTCGCAGTTCTTCAGTAGTTTCATAATCCTTATCTCTCTCTCCAGATTCTCACGGACCTTGGGGTCCTGTTTGAAGTAGGACTTACTGACCGCCTTCACAGCCACCTCCTCCTTCCCGTCCTACAAGTACAGTACACACAGCAGCTCACTCCCGCCGCCCTGCCCCTGTGTAAGCATGCCTCCCCCCCAACAGAGCTAGGCCTCACCGATGTCCATCCTAGGTACACTTCTCCAAACGAGCCCTTCCCTATGCGAGTCCCGAGATGCCATATGTACCCCGAGCAGCGGGCCAGGTCACTGGAGTACAGCCGCTTCACGTCTTGCAAGGACGGCCGCTTATGAGACATTACGATCGAGCTAACAGTTCACAGAGCTACTGCACTTTAGAGCCAAATCTATATAGCGATCTGGAGGGACTTCCCTCCATCTAGAGCACCTAGTCTCGATTCCAGACCGGCACGTGAGAGAGCACGCTCGAGAATATGACTCCACTACATACACACTGCACAATATTCATTATGTCATACCACAGACAAACGTGCACACAATATATAAAACACACCAGAAATTATCCTATTTGCTGGTCTGATTATCATGGAGTACACATATAACAATACCTGTGAAGAATGCACACTAGGGCCTGCACAGGTACAAATATTAGCATGTCATAATACATCAGGTGTGTATGTACTGGTTGTACAACAAACATGAAACAAAATAAGTTCATTCTGCAGAGCTAATTTGACCTAAGAGAGAGGGGGAGGGGCCTGAGTGATGACTAGCGGCACTCCCAGATCTTAACAGTTTGGTCTACACTGCCAGTCACTACATATGGCGCAGACTTGTGGAAGTCTGGAGGGGGGAGAGAGGGGGGGAGAGGGGGGGAGGGGGGGGGAGAGGGGGGGAGAGAGGGGAGAGGGGAGAGAGGGGGGAGAGAGGGGGGAGAGAAGAGAGGTGGGAGAGTGTGCAGGTATAGTGTAAGAACCTGTACTAACCTATTGAGGTGGCAAAGTGTCCATGAGCTTCCAATGTCTTCTGGCATCGTCTATTCCTATAGTCCCAAACGCGAATGGTCTTGTCATCTGAGCAGCTGAGAATGATTTTCCCTCCTCCGGGGTGAAACTGTAGGCCCCTCACCCAATTATCATGACCCAGCTGCAGGAGGTCAGAAACCATCTCAAATGCCACACACACACAAGCATATGGCCGTAGGGGGACTTCTACCCACCAGTGTGAAGAGACAGGCACCAGTGAGAGCATCCCAGAGGCGAATGGTCTTGTCTCGAGACCCAGATATGAGGAACGGCCCTGGAGCTGGGGCTCCTTTCTTCCACTGCAAACAAGAGGTGAGGAAATGAACAGCTGGAAATGTGCATCACTACCAAGGAAGTGTACATATCAGATATGAGAGAAGGTGTGGGTCCTGCACAACCTGACCATAAACAAGAGCTGTTAGTGTCTACCTCAATGCCACAAGTGTCAGCAATATGGGGGAGGGCCACATCAGGTGCCCATGCTATACACTCCACCACATGTTCGTGGCCTCGGAGCTCAGCTTTACACTCTTTAGTGGATGCTACCCACACACGTATTGTCTGTACAGAGAGAGAGAGAGAGAGAGTGGGGTGGATTCAGGGAGAATCACAGTACAGCTTACCTGGTCATTGGAACAACTAGCCAACAGAGAACCTGCACACACACACACACACACACACACACACACACACACACACACACACACACACACACACACACACACACACACACACACACACACACACACACACAAACAGTGACAAACCTCCAAGACGGCTGTAAGCAGTACTTACCATCTGGACTGACTTTGACAGAACGAACCCACTCTCTATGGCCAGTGTAGGTCTTAACACAGTAACTGCACACGCACACACACACACACACACACACACACACACACACACACACACACACACACACACACACACACACACACACACACACACACACACACACATCACATACCATATCACCATGTACCATATCACCATAGCCCCATATAGAGAGGTGTGCTCTAATTAGTAGCTTACCCAGTGGAGACCTCCCACATTTTGAGGGTCTTATCTCGAGAGGTGGACACCAGAAAGTCCCCCGAGGGCATGAAGGCCACGCTGGACACATTGTGGTCATGTCCCTGTAGTGTTCTCATGCACTCATATGTTGTAAAGTCCCACAGTCTAATAGACATATCTGCAGAACAGGATGCTGGAGAGAGAGGAGAGAGTCATACCAGAAGACTTCCAGTTAGATGTTTGCTTACCGAGCACTTTCCCAGTGTGGTCAAAGGCCACGTCTTGCACTGAGTCAGTATGGCCCTTTATAGTCCTCTCAAAGTCTCCCGTCTCATAGTCCCACACCTGCAGACAGAGGAGAGAGGAGGACTTGTGACCCTGTACACCCCCACCATATCACCATATCACCATACCACCATATCACCATATCACCATACCTTGATAGTGGCATCTTCTGAACACGATAATATCAAGCTGAAAGGGGAGAAGCTGCTGATGTGATGTTGCGAGGATTATGACTCTCCTCCTACCTGTAGGTGGGGTGAAAGGTGACTTTGGTGACAGGTGCTCTGTGGCCTGTCAGCTCAAACCGCTCCGGGGGTCTGGGGATCCAGTCAGTGGACAGACGGGATTTTCTCGTGGCTCCGCCCTCCACTACCTCCTTCTGTACCTCAGACAGCTTGTTCTCTAGGTCCATGATCTGAGGAAGGGAGAGGGAGGTGTGTAGCAGATGAACTGTGGGGTGGGTAAGCACACCTTCTTCTGTAATCTAATGACAGTTGTCCATTTCTTCTCCAGTAATCCATTATACTTGGACAGAGTCCCCAGCTCCTTCTACAGACAACATATGGTCAAATTAGAGAACATCTGGTCCAGTCAGCGCTACACTGTTGCTGACAGTGACAGTGCAACCCATCACTCTACTCCACACAGCACTGCAGGTGGTGGATGAACTCACAGTGTCCAGTTCTTTACGGAAGCTGTCCAATGTCTCCCCATACCCCTGGGACTGCAGATAGTCAGCTATGGCATAGTTCCTGCAGCAGATCACATACACAAGTACTGCAATATGTGCCAATGAAAGTATGTCACTATGTGCTATACCATACAATAGGCCAAGGGATGTACATGTACATGTATGGACATGATATATTGGCTAATATTAGCACTCCTAAAGGCTCTCTGTGATGTAATACATGAGATATGTTGGCACAACCACAAGTGCAATGTATCTACTAAAACTTGAAAAAAAACTCCATTTTGGCTGTGAAATTCCCCACACATATACACTGCTAGATGTTCTGAGTGGGCCTGTGGTAGAGGGAAGGAAGGGACCACACCCTCCCCAGATGGACGGCATCGTGTAGTCAAGTATGTGCACAGGACACTCAACATTACATTAAACATTCTAACACAATTGTCAGACAAGCTATATACATGGCAGGTGTACAGCTACCTTCCTGCTTGGAACAACTAACCCACTACCACCAGAAGCCCAGTAGCTGGTGTATATTCAGAATGTAGGTAGGAAAGACAACTACACTTACAGTTCTTCTTTTTGCTTGGGTGAGAGAACCATCTTGTCTCCTGTCCCTATAGCTGCACCGCGAGAGCTGGGCAGAGAAAGCGAGGGAGGAACAGTCACACCCATCTTACTCTAAACAAAGCCCACCACACCATAAAGGTCCGTAAACCTTATTTACTGAGGCCGTAACTTCCATAACAAGATAATCCTCACTCACCCGCCTCCCTATTACCATGCGCGGGCCCACACGGACTCACTCTCGCCCACCAACACTGTTGACTCAGTAACTGTACGCTTGGCTTGGCGGCGCTACTTGCCGGCCTTTGTAGGATCTCAACTTAAAAGCTACAACTAAAACAGACGAACTAAAGTTAGGAAAACTACGCCTTATAGAGAGAATGCCTCGGTTCCTCACTGTCGCTTTCTAAGTTGTAACTCGAACATCGGTCGCCATCTTTCGCGCTCATGTGATCCAGCAACTTTTACTCGCGCGCATGCGCACATCGCAATGGAAGAGAGGAGGGCAGACACATCACTGTCATCAAACCTAGGAACGACAGCACCGTGCGAGTACAAGGCCTTAAAGGAGTGTTTGGACAAGAACCAAGGCAAGAGAGAGAAGTGTGACAAAGAGTGGCAAGAATTTCAAAACGCTTGTACCAACAACAGAAGGTAAAAAGTGTACATATTTTGTGCTCTTCATAGTCTATTAAATGTTATTTGGCTTCCAGGCTTGCCGCTCGGGGAAAATTGTCTGTTCCTTCCGACTAAATAAAATGATGTCGAGGCTAGCTCCCTTGCGTCTGCACAATAAGCCAGGAGTCATCCATCGCGTCTTTTCACCTAGCCACTACCACAGACAGTACACTGGGTGTTACAAGAGAACCAGCACCATTCTCACCCCTGGCTTTTCATCTCACACCTATGGGAGACCATGCTCTGCTCATCTCAGCACAGCAACACTTCATCCCCGCAACCTGTATCGTAGGACTGTGAACTACTTCAGTGACTACCCATTTGTGAAATACTCCATATTGTTGTGTGCAGCTGTCCTGGGAGGAAGTCTAGCCTTCGAGAGCTACAGTAAGCACAGGAAGAAGCAACAGCCCCAGATTCTGTCCCTCCCGCCTCAAGTGGGTCATGCCACTCTCCCCAGGCCGACAGAGCTGCGCCAGCTGAGGGATGCTGTGAGGCTTGCAAGAAGAGCAGGAGAGGGTGTGGTCTACCTGGTTGGACCTCCAGGGAGTGGGAAGACAGAACTTCTCTGCCAGTATGGAAAACAGTTTATTGACCAGACTCATAATTTCACCTATCGCTTTAGAATCACCAAACCAGCTGTTCTGTACCTGAATGGCACGTCGGTCCAACAGTTCCATCTGAGCTTACAAGAAGTGGCCCTCTGTCTTGGCATCAAGAGAGATGACTCACAACCCAAAGAGAACACTTTAGGTAGCGAGGGTGACATGGTCTCACTAGCTAAAGCTGTGCAGGAAAAGCTTATCTCTAATGGAGTCCCCTGGCTAATTGTGGTTGACAACCTCACACCATTGGTCACACCCACTTTCCAGTCGCTGTTCCATACAGATGATATAAAATGGAACTGGGCAAGGGGCCATGTAGTTGTCGCCACTCAAGGGTCCTGTGCTGAGGGTGGCCATGTGGTCAGGATTGACAGCAGGTAGGGATCAGCTGTTACTATCAGGGAAGTCATATATATCACTCTCTCCTGCAGCCTGGGGGCAGGTGAGGCCATGACTCTCCTCCAGCTACTGAGTCCCTCTACTAACTTCTCAGCTGTGGACTCCAGTAAACTGTCTAGTCTACTGCTCTCCACTCCTCTAGCCCTGGCTCTGGCAGCCTCCACTATCAACATGTACACAGCTAGCCTTGAGGCACAGGCCACCGTCAAGGACCAGCCGTCAGCTCTGGTGGAGTATCTAGACTTGGTGGAGGAACAGGTTCATACCTCCCACTCTGGTGATGTCACTGCAGCTTGTGTCTACCTTTATGTTGAGGCTGCCACCACACACCCACGTGTATTGCACGCATTTGACTTGTTAGGAACACTGTCCCCTGCACAACCTGTCCCTGTGAGTGCTGTCGATCGCCATCTGTCCTCTTCATTCTACAGGCTTCCTCCTCTGGAAGCCCCTCCCCTCCCCAACGACCCCAAGCACGACCCTCGTAATATGTCATACTATTCCCAACTTAAGATGTTACTCCCATTTGGCAATAAACCATCACCTGCTCCGTCACCACTGGCAGGGTTTGACAGACTTCACTTTCTCCGTCTCTCCCCCATCCTTGGCTTCAAGAAGTACTCAAAGGAAGAGTTTGAGCTGCTACAGGTTCACCCAACGGCCCTGGAGGAGCTGTCAAGGCAGTTCCTGGAGAGAAGTGTTCCACTCCTTGACCACGCCCACCTGAAGGAGGCAGAGGAGGTGTTCAACAACACAACGTGGTTCAGGCAGTACCGAACATTTGATGTGCCCAAGTCCCTCACGCAGTACTGGAGCTCCCTCCCTGGAGTGGCTGCCTGTGGTGTCCTCACTCGAGAGAGGTTCCAGAAGTCTCAGTTCAGACAAAGCCAGAAGTATTCTGAATATCTGCACATTGTATCTCATAACCATCGCATTGTGTCTTCCATTGTGTCGGAGCTGAAGCTGTTAGATGATAGCTTTTCCTCTACACAATACTGTCGGTACATTGAGCCTCACTTGTCTCATCTCAATGGCAGTGATGCTGTATCAGAGAGTGACAGAGTTATGTGCCGCTATGGACTAGCTGCAGTGGCCTCCGCCATCTCCCCAGACTCTGCCTCAACAATGGATCTCCATCAGTCTGTCCTGGAGAAGCAACGGACTGTGCTGGGTCCATCCCATCCAGCTGTTGCTAGAACACTCACTGACATAGCTGGGCTCCTGTTTGCTAAGGAAGATGTTATTGGGGCTAGGAATGTACTGGAGTGTGCCCTTAACATGTATACTGCTATTCCTCCCAAGTCACGGACAGCTGAAGTAAGCATTGACTATGGTCTGGCTAAATCATCGTTGGCAGTAGTGGTGAGTACTCAGGGAGAAAAGAAGAGAAGTCAAGAACTACTGGAGGAGGCCCTGGGCCTCTACCAGGCACTGCCTGAGTCAGGAGAGGTATCACTTCACCAGCGGCAAATGGTGGCCACCACACTCATTGACCTGTCTCATGCCTACCTCACTGGTGGACAGCTAGTGATGGCACAGAAGTACATTGACTTAGCAGTGATGGCACTCCCAACCATCTACCCTGACGGGAGCAAGGAGACCGTGCGAGCACTTACAGTGGCAGGGACAGTGTATGCCCTACTGGGAGACCGGAGGGAGAGCCAGAGGGTGGGGGAGGAGGCTAGCAAATGCAAGGCCAAACTGGGGAAGCAGCAACTAGCATTTTCATAGCTTCAGCTACATAATAGGCTTCTAAACTTCTATGCTAGGCTTCTATGTATATTAACATGCAATTTTGCTTATAGCTGTATGCATGTTCTGCACGAATGCTTCCCGGCTGCCAGTTAATCAGTAAACGGTTAAACATCCGGCTGGCCGGGCCGTACCGTACGGGATCGTGTGCACGTGATAGTCTGGTGCTCAGCATGGAGGCTAGTGATGGGCTCTGGCGACTGGGGATACTGGTAGAAAATACGAAGCTGGAAAACAGCTTTCAAGATCTCCGTTCTAACCCGATGCGGCTGCTGGCATGGTTCACCCCGCCTCCACCCGACCCAGCCAGTGGCGGTGCTGCACTGGCTATGTGCAAGTTGTCTGTCTTCGAAACGTTCGACAACGTACACGAATATCAAGCCAAGAAAGGAGTGTCCCTGAGGGCTGCTAGTGTCACACAATGCCGCTATCCACATGTAACTCTGGCAGCTCATTACTGCATGACCAGCGGCAGAGAAACTGTTCTCATGAACCTGGATTTGGATTCCCAGTCACTGGAACAGAACACAGGCCTCTCTACCCCCACCACCCCATCCATCCTTGTTGCGTCCCAGGCGTTCCTCGACACCCATGGCTACTCTCACATGGAGGCTGTCTGGGTGCAGCTGTTCTCCCCACTTCCTCTAGAGAGGGTCATCTTGTCAGGCAGACAGAGAAGTGAGGAGACCATTGCCCTCACCCCGTCATTGGCACACCAGGCCATGCAGTACCTGGCCCACTTGGTGGAGAGAGAAACAGTTGTGTTTAGACAAGATACCCATTTCTCTCTCCCTGGTCTGTTCTCTGTTAGTGGCTCAGAGGAGAAGAAACACTCCACTGTGGATCTGTCCATTCTGGAATGTCATCCGGTACTGCAGGGGAGGGTCACCAAGGAGACGGAGATAGTGGTGGTGCCTCAGGGAGAGGAGGAGGTATTCCATCAGACAACACAGTCTCTGACCACGCCCATCACTAGCAGTAGTGAGTTCTGTCAAGGCTCTAGTGTGGAGGAGAGCTGGGAGACAAGGTCTCGCTCAGAGTCTGCCCTCTCAAATTGCTCTGCCTCTGACTTTCGTAACGAAGATGAACTCCCGTCTGACCCCTGCCTAGAGGTTGCAACCTGCCCTGGAATCAAACTGCACAGACATTATGTCATTGTACCAGAGACGTTTGCTAAAGAACATGATTTGTACCAGTACCAGACTGTGCTGCTTGTGGCAGAGAGGAGAGGAGGTGTGACTGCAGGGCTGGCCGATGTGGTCCTCTCTACCAGGTCTTGGAGAGATGGAGGAGCCGAGGGGAGCCATGCTGCAGTGATGATGTGGTATGATGGGCAAACTGAGCTGGAACGCTACCTCCCTCCCCCCTACCCTGGATACCAGTATGAGCAGGAAGCCCTGCAGTGTGCCTACGTCCACCCTCACATGCTATACTCTCTCTTCCATGAGACCCTCTCCCCAACTCGACGATACTACATCTCTATCAAGGTGAGCCTTAAACCTCACCTCCATCTTCAGTGTACAGTTATACATGTACACACACACACACACACACACACACACACACACACACACTCAGAACAGCAAAGGAGGAAGAGAAGGTAACCCACCCCCTGACATAGCCACTAGGTGTATAACTCTACTCTTCTCATCCAAGGGAATGTAGCTGACTTCCCCAAAGCTGAGGTAGTGACTCTGGCTCCAGTGGGTGTGGCCAAACCACCATCAGACCTGAAGACGGTACATGTTCAAGATTCACTGAAGGACTACTTACAGCAGAGAACTCAGTATGTCCACCAGTGACCCAGTTACAGTTGTTTAGTGTGTGTCTCTGTGCTCAGTTTGGTGGCAGAGGGAGACATGATCAGTGTGGACATTGAAGGAGCAGGTGAACCAGCTATCTCACTGTATGGTCTGCTCTGTACAACCTGCTCCCTTTGGCAGGTGATGTGGTCTATCGGATCATGGCCCTGCAGCCTCAGAGCAGTAAGAAGATTGACTTCTCTTTACGGGAAATAATTTGGCAGGTCAGCCACCAGCTGCCTCCTCCATAAGTACATCCTATGACTCTGGTACTGTGTTCTACAGACAAGACCGGTGAACTACCCTCTCCCGTGTGAACCCCCTCCTTCCCCCCTGCTCCCCTCTCCCCCTTTCTTCTCCTGCCTCCTCCCCCCGGGACTAACAGAGTCCTGCCTCACTCTCTTCTCCCTCCTCCTACCACTGCTGTACTCTGACCCCAAGACCCGGCCCGCTCGCACACCCGCCATTCTTGTATCAGGTATGTCGGTTCCTGCCTGTGGACCACTCCCACCATGTACATGTGACCACAGGTCCTGAGGGTGTGGGGAAGGCTACTGTGGTGAGGGCTGTGGCTAGAAGGGTCAGGGCCCACCTACTGGAGGTGAGTGTCTTCCTCTCCTTGTGAGTGGTCTGATCTCCTCTCCCCCAATACCAGCTGAACTGCTACAACTATTGCAGTGACTCAGTTGCAGTAGCTGAGAAGAAATTTGCTGTGGATGCTTCATTGGGTGAGTGGTGTGCCAGTCACCATTTCATCCTCACCTCATCTTCTCCCTGAACAGCATTCCAGTGTGCCCCGTGTGTTGTGCTGCTGAGGAACATACACATGATTGGCAGAGATGGCAAAAGAGAGGGTATACCTCATATACTGAGTGTGATGTGACCTCTGACCTTTCTCACCCATAGAGCCAAGATTAGCGACTGCTTTTCAGTCCTACATGTTCTACGTCAGTGGGTATAACAGCAGATCAACAGTGTGAGTACACCCATTTGAGACGGGCTGGGAGAGGGGTGTGGTGTGTGGGTGTGTCCTCTCTACAGGGATTTCCCCATAGTGGTGGTGGCCACTTCTTCCAAGCCAAATGCCATCACAGCCCAGGTAGCCATGGAGATGCTCCATGTGGTGAAAATGGACCCTCCAACTGAGGCCGAGAGGCTGTCCCTGCTGAGAAGTCTTGGTGGGGACTACCTCACTGCCCCAGACATCCACTGGCCTCAGGTGGCCAGGCACACAGCCGTGAGTGCACCTAGCTCAGCCATGGTGGGTATAAACTGCCTCACTAACCCCCACACCCACCCCCAGGGTTTTGTTCTGGGGGACATGGTATCCCTGTTCTCCAGGGCTGGCCACATTGCCACATCTTCTGCCATAGACCACTAGTAAGTTAGCAGCTCACCGTGACCACCATCATGCCGTCCCCCCTCCACCCTGCAGCAAGTCACATGGCTTCATCTCCAATAGCCTCTCTGTGTCTGGAGTGCCCATCAATCAGAGCCACATGCAGCAAGCTCTGGCAGCACTCCACACAGCACACTCCCATGCCATTGGGGCCCCTAAAGTATGTACAACTCATCCTCTGGCTCACGTCCTGTGACAGTCTCCCTACTGTGCTAGATACCGGATGTGAGATGGGAGGATGTTGGAGGACTGGCAGAGGCTAAACAGGAGGTCTTGGATGCCATCCAGCTGCCCCTCATGCACCCTGACCTCTTCCAAGGGGGTCTACGGAGGTCAGGGGTCCTCCTGTATGGCCCACCAGGAACGGGGAAAACCCTCCTCGCTAAGGCTGTTGCTACTGAGTGTGGGATACACTTCCTCAGGTACACCCATTAAGTGGCTGACCATATACTTCATGGGATATGGGGGTGTACTTCATGGGATGTACTTCATGAGATATGGGGGTGTACTTCATGGGATGTACTTCATGGGATATGGGGGTGTACTTCATGGGATATAGTTCATGGAATGTACTTCATGGGATGTACTTCATGGGATATACTTCATCTTCATGTTCCTACTGTAGTGTGAAGGGTCCGGAGTTGATCAATATGTATGTGGGACAGACTGAGGAGAATGTAAGGGAGATCTTCTCTCGGGCCAGAGGGGCAGCCCCTTGCATTGTCTTCTTTGATGAGTTGGACTCCATTGCTCCTAGTAGAGGCAAGACAGGGGATGCTAGTGGAGTGATGGACAGGTGGGTGTGGCTAGTGGGGTGTGGCTGTAGTAATGAATCCTGTCGACTGCAGGGTGGTGTCGCAGCTGTTGGCCGAGCTTGATGGCTTACAGAAATCCTCGGATATCTTTGTAATTGGAGCCACCAACAGACCGGATCTATTGGACTCTGCACTTCTTAGACCTGGCAGGTTAGGGTGAAGGTGATCTGACAACCAGAGGATGTGGTACTGCTGCAGTTCTATCCACCAGGTTCGACCGGCTAGTCTATCTGGGCATCAGCGAAGATATTCAGGCCAAAGTGAAGATCCTGGCAGCAATCACAAGAAAGTAAACACTCCTGCCCTATCTTTCTCCCACCCTCACCCCCTCCCTCCCTCACCCCCTCCCTAGGTTCACACTGGCTGAAGATGTCGACCTCAGTGATATTGCAGCACAATGCCCTCCCCATCTCACTGGAGCTGACCTCTATGCCCTTTGTTCAGAGGCACTGCTGGTAGCATTACGCCACACCGTGCAGAGGCTTGAGGTGGGGAAGCAGGGGAACATGGAGTCAGAGACACTTGTAGTGACTGCAGACGATTTTCGGTCAGCACTGACCCGCCTGACCCCGTCTGTGTCCCAGACTGAGCTGGAACGATACCAGAACATCCAGAGAAAGACTACAGAAAACTGCTAATCACACTATATAGCGATTATGAATATCAATTTACGAGGGAACTCCCACGGCAGAGCGAGCGCGAGCGCGAGTAGCTCTAGAGAGAGGTCAAATAGGTGCACGTGTGTACCCCAGCAATGTCTGCGGCATCTGAGGCGAATTTTCTCCGATACAAGCAGTTCATTGCAGAGGGCGACACAGTGATTATATCGAGGGTATGTTGAGATGACTCCCTCCACACGCCCTCACTCTCTCCCGTGTAGGGTCGTGATAAATTCTTCCCCGTGGAGGTGAAGAGAGGGGAAGTGGTACAGGTAAGGGCTGGAGCAGTCCACCACAGCAGTCTCATTGGGAAGGAGTATGGTTCCAAAGTGCAAACATCAAATGGCAAAAACTGGGTTGCTGTCCTGCACCCAACACCAGAGCTGTGGACGCAGGCCCTTCCTCACCGCACACAGATCTTGTATGCCACTGATATCAGTCTCATCACACTACAGTTGGAACTCCGCCCAGGGGGCGTGGTACTGGAGTGTGGGACAGGAAGTGGGTCTCTATCCCACGCCATTGCTCGGACCATTGCTCCACATGGCCATCTCTATACATTTGAGTTTCATGAACAGAGAGCAGACGTTGCTCGGTTAGCGAGACTCCAAGTCAACTATTATCTAGTCTAATGTCTCTGCTGGTCATCTCTCTCTCTCTCACTCACTACTCCCTGCCTTTCTCCAGGAAGGAGTTTGCCAGTCATGGCTTGTCTGATGTTGTGACCCTTGAACTCCGTGATGTGTGTCAGGATGGCTTTGGAATGGAGTCAATTGCTGATGCAGGTACTGACACACACACACACACACACACACACACACACACACACACACACACACACACACACACACACACCACTGGAGTACTGTGTTATGTACATCACATTCACTGTCTAGTGTTCCTGGACCTACCCCGGCCCTGGGAGGCTGTCGAGAGTGCCAAGAGAGCCATCAAAGTAAGGTTGCCTACTCCTCTCCAAGTGTGGCATGAGACCACTATCATTGCCTACAGTGCAGTGGAGGGAGGCTCTGCTCATTCTCTCCATGTATAGAGCAGGTACAGAGGACGTGTCAGCAGCTTAGAGACCACCACTTCACTGGTGAGAGAGGTTAGATTGTGAAACATGTTTCACTAGTGTTGCCTCTTCCTGTGTAGATATTGAAGTGATGGAGAGTCTACAGCGACCATTTGGAGTTCGAGAGAGGACACTCAGTGTTCCTAATGTTGGAACAGCCAGTGTCCCCACTCCTCACAAGCTCACACGTCCCACACTCTCACAAGTCACACTCTACACAGCACAGCCGGTCAAGACCTTTCCTGGACACACGGGGTTTCTCACTTTTGCCACCCTGCCCCCCCACCCCCCTGGACCCCCGGGTCCCTCCAGATCTCCCCACCATGAACCCCCTCAATCAACAGATTCACACTAGTTGGTATATATGTCAACACGTGTTGCATTTTAAAAAGTGGGAGGAGCTCACCGTTCAACTCGACTCGCATGCGTGCCATATGACCTCGCCTCCAGCGCAAATGCATGTACTGCAGCGTCTGAAATTAACAGTGAAAGTAGCAACTTTAGGACTGGAGGGTAATGGCGTCTTTGCGCTCATCCGCAGCACCAGTACAGCTGACAGAGGCGAGTGGGTTTAAAACTGGGTCGCAGAAGGACAACGAGGTGTCCGCTATGTTGGCCAATGCCCTCAAAAGGATGGACGGACTGATTGGGGACAACAGGTACCATTCCCGTTCAACGGAGGGGCTACTTAGCTAAGTGCATCAGTGAGGGCGCTACGCGCGTGGTGCAAAAACAAATACATGACATAGTTTTACCCGGCCTGCAGGCCTGCTAGTCACAATGTATTGTTCAAATGTACTGCTAATTGGTTGTGCGATGTTCATGATAGCTGTCGTCTGTCCCCAGCCCTCACCCAGGTGCCAACCCACTACCTCAGGACCCTCTGGCAGTCTCCGTGGTAACACAATGTGAGACATTGAAGGCAGTAGTGCTGGAATGGGAGGAGAAGGTGAGGGGGGGAGGGGGAGGAGGAGGGAGAGAAGCAGTGGAGGTGAGGAAATGGATATTGCCAGAGACAAGGCATTTCCTAGCTACCTGGCTGGTCAACACTATCCCAGTAAGAAGTAGTTAATGTGCCCACATGTTGCTGTAGTTAGTTGAGCAATGAGTGTACAGATGTGAGTAGTGTACCATGGCTGTACAGAGAGAAGTGTGTTGTGACTGGGCAGGGCACAGGTCGTCACTAGCCAGTGCAGAACTGTAAGCACATTAGATTGAGTTAAGACATCGAGATGAGTGGGAGAAACAGGTATGCATGTCCCATGAATGGTTTTACATGCCTGAGTGATCCCAAGAGGCTCGACATACCACTGGCCCCCAGGTATATCCACCTTACATGACAACCTCCCTCTCTTGTTGTGCAGAGTGATACAGAGCATCTTCAGAGGAGGATGGCCACTATGGCAACAGAGGCAGAGCTCATGGTCCAGAAAGTAGAACTTCTTACAAAAGAGGTTTGTCCCTAAGCACCCCCTGACTGTTGGAGGGTGTCAATCAATATTCATATTTGCTAATTATTCCAGCATATGTTGTTATCATAGTATGAATGGTATAGTGTAGTGGCCCTGGCTACACCACAGCAGGAGCCAGTGTCTTCAGTGGTGTTTAACTGGTGCCATAACCCTTCCAGTGCTGTGTGATGGCTATACCTGAATAGCTTACTGAAGTGTAAATCATTGTACATCCTATCATACATCCCCTCTCTCTCTCCCTCCCCTCCTCTCCCTCTTCAGCTGACTCAAGTGCAGGTGAAGTTGAGGCAAAGTGAGTCCCACTCAGAGATGCTTAGCCAGCAGCTGCATGCCACACGGCAGATCCTGGAGGCAAGAGATGCAGAGATCACTCTCTTGTCCCGCGAGAGAGAGTTCTGGCCAGTGAGCTCCCTCCGCCATGCCACTCTACTTTCCCTGTTCATACCTCTGCCACTTCTTCCCCAGTCTAGTAGCCAAGGCAGTGGAGGTGTTCCATCACCGACCCTGCCTCAGGAGCCCCAGCCAAGCAGGACAGAGAACCATGACACCGCAACGGTTAGTTTATGGCCCAAGAAGGAGGAAATATGCTCTAATAGCTATTGCCACTGTACCAGGCGCAGGTGGACTCCTCATTTGAGCGGGGAGGACATCAGCGTCGCAGCTTCAAGAAATCTCTGGCCAAAGCCTTCACTCGTAAGAAGACACCAATTCAACTGACTGACCAGGACCATGGCAACCCTAGACATGTCATCAAGTCAGTCCTGTCTCCACTGGTGGACGCGGTGTATGTACTAACTCTCTCTCTATTATAGCTTGAGGGCCTCTGCGTTCCATCTGAAGGATGGGCACCAATTAGGAGAATGGGTGGAGTCAATTGGCTTGGGGATGTACCGACGTGTCATTGAGCAGCATGTGCCTTCAGGGGAGAGGCTCGTTGCCATGACAGCCAAACAGCGTGGTAACACTGATCTGATGGTATGTAATGGTAAGTCTCGTGGGACACTCACGACAGAAGTGGCATTGTCTGCAGAACCTGGGAATTGTGAATGTACTTCATTGCAAGAAGCTGAGGCTGGCTGTACAGGAGGCTACAATGGCCACACCCACTCCACTAGAGGGCCTGGGGCACAATTGGGTATCAGGTGAGTACCTACCCCAGCAAGTGGTGAGGCTGTCATGCTCTATATTGTGTGTTGGGTGGCAGAGTGGCTGCGTTTGATTGGACTGGCTGGCTACGTGAAGGCCTTCTCAGAGGCCAGGATTGATGGGAACATGCTCAATGTTATCTCCATGGTAACCACTACTAACTATTGGGAGACTGATTTAATGTTTTAACCCCTTGTGTCCCACAGAGCGATCTAGAACAGCTGGAGGTGACCGATCCATTCCATGTACTTAGTCTTCAGAGGGCTATCCAGGCCTTCAGGTCAGTAGCCAGCAACTGGTACAGTGTGAGAGTCACCCCCCTCCCCCCCCCCCCTCCTCCCTCCCCCCTCCCCCCTCCCCCCTCCCTTCTTCCCCTCCCCCTCCCCTCCCCTCCCCTCCTCCTCTCTCCCCTCCCCCTCCTCCCCCCTCCTCTCCCCCCCAGGATGTGTGGCTATAACCCACACTACCTCAAAGATCCAGCTGCAGCATCTCAGGTATCCCCAAAACCTTCTCACTGGAGCTGTTTCACCTCCCTCCCCTCCCCATCTCCCCCTCCCTCCCTCCTCGCCTTCTCCCCTTCCCCTCCCTCCCTCCTCCCTTCCCCCTCCCCTCCTCCCCTCCCCCCTCTCCTCCTCCCCTCCCTCCAGGGGTCCCAGAAGTTGCTACATTGGACAGCTCAGGATGTCAAGAGCTGGTTGTGGAACATCAACCTGGACCAGTACGTAGCAGCCCTGGACAACATGGGACTGCATGGGGCCTTCATGGCAAGTTATTGTACCACTAAATAGTTTGGGGTGAGCCTATTGATCATCTCTCCACAGCTCTTGGATGTTCGATTCACCAGCGAGAGTCTGGCTCGACTGCTGGGTATCCATGGCAACCAGACTCTAATCTGCAAACACCTGGCCAAGAACTTTATGGAGCTGCTAGGCCCAGTGGCTGCCCAGAGGAAGCTGGATGCCATGCAGACCAAGAACTTTCAGTGCATAGTTCCAACTGACAAGGGAAAGGGTAAAGGTCGAGGGAAACCAAGACAAGGCAAGCACAAAGATGACGACGTGAACTTGCTGTGTCCCCTGGAAAGGTTTCCTGCCATGGGTTAGTGGCATATGGCCAACCAGCTAGCTAGCTAGCTTCACATGTTCTTCTCCTCAGATCCAACCCACCTGGCGCGGCCATTCAGTTCCTTCCACTCTCCAACCTCTAGAGAGAACGGCTCTTCCTAGATCGCTGTAACCACCTCTGACCCCAGACTCTAGTGTTGAGTCAGTAGCTTTGGGCTTTGTGATTCGGTATATTTATTTACTCACCAAATTCCAAAAAAGTTCTTTATAGAGGGAGCAAAAACAATGAACATACAATGCCACAAAGTAGAGGAAAAATATAACAGCTAGAAAACAGACTTCTTTGAAGGTTTTAACCTTAGAAATTGCGCATGCGCTTTGGTAGCTCAGTGGGAGTGGGAGTGGCTCGCGAGGCGTGGAGGGGAAACCTCCCCCGCTCGAATTCGAACACAAAACGCCGCTTCCGTGCAGTGCTGTAGAATTTTACTGGAAGCGACCTGCTGGCCCTCAGTCCTTGCGAGCGAGTGTATCCCGCACGGAGGAGAGTCCCAGAAAGCTACTCAACTGTCATGTCGGAACCTACGACACAAATTGTGTCGAAAAGCGGATCAGGGGGTGTCGAGGTGAGCACTGATCCTCTGTACAGTCAGTAGTAGTGCAAGGTCCCAGCATTTGTGGGCTTATGACCTGTGTCATTGCATGTCTGAATCTATTGGGGTAATATGTTAGTGCACCTGATGAGATTTAGCAGGCTAAAATAGTAATGTAAATATTATCCACAATAATTGCGAGCCACCATGCCGAGGAGTGTCCCTACAGTAGTCAATTACCAGGCTGGCTGGGAATACCAGACCACCTGTTGCACCACTAACAATATAACTGGTTGTTTGCATTGTCGGTGTTACCTAGCAACTACACTCAGTGTATTTCAACAATCAGACATGTAGTAGAGCACTGAGTGACTACATGCATGCCACCATTCAGCAAGAAGTTATCCACTGCCTACAGCTGTACCCGCAGGCCTCTCTTTCATTGGACTAATTCTCTTCCCACACTGCTTGTTTGGTGTTCCACTGCAACTTGTGTTTGCAAACAGCGTGCCTTCAGACCCTCTGATCAAAACAAGAGGCAACTAATAGTATGGTTCAAGTGGCTGTGGACACGTAGCACCGTGTCTCCTAGCTCTGCCTGCAATCCAACCCCATCTCAGATGAAGATGGAATGCTCTAATACTCCAAGTGGTTTGGTCTGGAGATATACCATCCCACTAGCACATCCTCCAGCTGGTATTTACAGGATGACAGCCTTCTAATAATAGCCACAGTTAATACTTGGCCTCAGATATAGTTACAATTAAGGCAATGGTCGATAAAATCTTTAGTATTTTGCTCTGCAGGTGGTAGGGGAGCAGTTTACATTGTGTCCTTCCTTCTGTCCGCTCCCCCTCTCCACTTCTGATTTAACCAATAGCTAGTCCTCCCACTCATATCCTGATCAGTGTGACATTTGATGTCAGTGTAGTAAATATGAAGTTCATATTCATGACAAGGGGTCCCTGACCCAATGCACACAATATGAATATCTCACTCTCTGGAGGTTTGCATACCACAAACAAGGCCCACGTGACACTGTTATCATTTCCTCATAATGTAATGTGTTTCTCTGTTGACTGCATGCCCAGCATTCTCCGGGGAACCCTCCCATGCAACATTAGTAGGGGACATACCGCACGGACTACCTGTCTGTATTAGTGACAGGTTATTGCACAGTTCAATGAAGCAGGCTATGGAGTCATCGCTCTCCCACATGGATCACTGTCTGTGTTGTCTCACACAATTCCCTTCCTGGAACACATTTTTTTAGAGCTCAAAGCCGCAATGCTCTGTATACCTCTACCACTGCTATATAGGTTAGGGTGTCACCCACCCCCACGCTCCCACTAATTACTCTTATCTTTTTATTTACCCTCTACATGTATAGTATATCCATATCTCTGGAGGCAGTGGTACCTTAACCCCTACATAGCTGACATTCTCAGACTCACAGTTCAAATGAGCTCAGTTCAGTAGATTTGAATGTTACTCCATTCCCTGTCTAGCAGATGGTACTAGCGGTACATGGGAGGACATTGGACGCTATTCATTGTGGCCTGATATGGTATTGCATTAATTGGCATAAGAGCTGGGATGTACTATAGCGACTACTGCTACATGATATACAAGCTGTGTATGCACGTGTCTGCATGGTTGTTAGGGAGAGAAATGGGGGAGGGAATGGCTGGGGGAGATGGCTGTCAAAACAGGCAGTTAGCTAAAGGAAGGAGGAGGGCTAGCACAGTCCTCCATTGGACATACCTTCTGTGACTGACCTGACTTCACGCATGCATAAACTCAGCTCTCCATGGTAACTGATTCCTGTACCCTCCCAGTCCAGACCATGTTAGCATTGCTGATTTTGGAGGTAGGTGGTAGTGACGGCTGTTGGGAGCTAGTCTGATATTGGGGCTAGTCTGGGGTCGTGCCCACTGCACACTCCACAGACCTCTCACTATGTGGCCTGTGTAGTAGTAACAACTGAGAAACTAGACCATTGTTTCAGGATTGTCTGGATCACCTTCTCTTGTCCAGTGATGCATTGCACATGCCGTGTACCTACAGCTGGCTCCACTGTTGGGTGTATGGCATGACCTGCTGCATATTTCACCACAGACCCTGTCTGAGCTGCTGTGTTGCTACATATGTGCAGACCAGCTGCGAGATGCCTCCCTCTGTCCTCACTGCTCCAAGATAGGCTGCTACCTATGTATTAAGGTACACACACACACACACACACACACACACACACACACACACACACACACACACACACACACACACACAATACTCTAACGGCAATGTGGGTGACGACTCTAGCTGTAACAATAGGGAGCAAGGGAAGAGAGCAGGTATAAGGGAGGAGGTGTAGGAATGTCTGACACCTGTAGTAATGATGGACCAGCTATGCAATATATACCAGATGGTACACTATTGCAATTCTTTGAGGCCGTAATTGTATTAACAAGTCACGCCTGCAATGCAGTGAGAGAGCAGGTGAACCTGATCTCTCATTGGGTTACTGTAAGTGCTAATGCATGCCAATAGTGAGAGAGAGTTAGCATTAGATCAGTGGTCAAATGAGGCTTGAAGTTAACATCCCATGATACATACATCCTGGTTATCCCCTTAACTACCTCAATTGTATTTCTATCTCCAGCGCTGGGTGACTAACAACAGAGCTAACTGCCCCCACTGCAGAGCTCCGCTCACTGAGAGCAACCTAATTAGAGTGCCCCTTTTCAACGAGGTCAGAAATGTGAGTATGGGATGGGACGGAGAATGGCACTATAACATGAGATGATGTAATCTTAAATGGATTCATAGCCTGAGCCCAGGAATTAATTAGCGGAGGAGGGGGTGTGGCTGTTAACTATTGTCCTAGCTATTGTTGGGTGAGTGGAGCATGCAATTAACAAGGTCTGAATTTATGTAGGCTACATTCCACTTGAGATTAGCAGAATCACCAGCTGCACTCCCCTCCATGGCTCTATGGATTACATGTAGTGGTACCAATGTGATCACATGTCTTTAATGTGACCACATGTCTCCATCCTTGGTACCAATGTGATCACATGTCTCTAATGTGATCACATGTCTCTAATGTGATCACATGTCTCTAATGTGACCGCATGTCTCTAATGTGACCACATGTCTCCATCCTTGGTACCAATGTGATCACATGTCTCCATCCTTGGTACAGGAACTGGACAAGATGCCAACTAACACACTGGGAGGCAATAAGAAGTTTAAGGAGAGGTAGGTCTGAAGTGGTACTCAAATATCCTCTGATAATTCCCCTCTCCCCTCCCCCTCCCCCTCCCCCTCCCCCCTCCCCCCTTCAGAATGTGCCCCAACCACAAAGAGAAAGTGTCCGTATACTGTGAGACCTGTCACTTGTGTATCTGCCACGAGTGCTGCCTGTGGGAGAGCAGCCCTCATAGAGGTCACAAGTATGTCAAAATAGAGGTCCTGCTGCAGAAACAGACCAAGCGTTGTGAAGTGGAGGTGTGTGTGTGTGTGTGTGTGTGTGTGTGTGTGTGTGTGTGTGTGTGTGTGTGTGTGTGTGTGTGTGTGTGTGTGTGTGTGTGTGTGTGTGTGTGTGTGTGTGTGTGTGTGTGTGTGTGTGTGTGTGTGTGTGTGTGTGTGTGTGTGTGTGTGTGTGTGTGTGTGTGTGTGTGTGTGTGTGTGTGTGTGTGTGTGTGTGTGTGTGTGTTGTGATTTACTGATAGCTAGCACAAGAGATTGCTGACCCTCTCAGACAGAGGTGAAGCATGTCTTATGGCTCTACTCTGTCCTATGATTGTAATATGAGAGGGGATAGCACCTGATGGTTTGGAAGTGTATCACTTGTCAAGTATTTCATGCGGTGTACGATGTGCTGTGTACCCGTCTCTCTCCCTCTCTCACACACACACACACCACATGCTCAGCTGCGAAAGTTGCGGGAACGGATGAAGAGTGTTCTCACCCAGGTGCAATTTGTGGAGAGAAAGATGGAGTCTGTCAAATCCACCAAGATGAAGGTAAGTTCACCGACCTTTAGCCATGGCCAGTTAGTGTAGCAGTAGCAAATTTGCATGTACATTAGTTCTCTATTGTACAAGATCACTTAAGTAGCATTCCTGTGGCCAGCATCACATGACACTGTATGTTGTTTTACATAATATTTACTGTTTGTCCACAGAAATATGACACAGTAGTGATAATTATTTAATTGTGGTAGAGAGTGTTTACACAAGGGAGTCATTCTAGCTCACAACAACAGCTAACACATATCCACTCCCTCACAGAATGCTCGGTCTAGCTCTCTTTCTACCCTGGGCCCTTGCAAACCGCAATATGTAGTGTGACATCATTTTAATAACTACAGTCTGCGGATAGTCATATTTCACCAATTTCGTTTGGTGTCATGTGTCCCTTGACATTCCTTGACTGGCCTCCTCCCTCCTCATCCCACTCTCCATGTAGATCCGTAGGGAGATGAAGGAGGCATTTAATAAGATGAGTGAGAGACTGGATACTCAGTATGAGGAGAAGCAGCACCAACTTGGAGAGGTGCGGCAGAAGTTGAAGGCACAAGCCATGCAGATCACGAGAGCCACACGAGAGATGGAGGCCAATGTAGGTTTTTAACGAAGGAAGAGGGAGGGGATTTAATTGACTGGCCCTGCAATCATTTCTAGCTGTGCTATACCATAGATCACTAATGGGTCCATTACACATCTTCTGAGTGAGAGCGGAGAGCTGAGGGAAGATGTGCTCACCAAGCTGTCCGAGGTAAGCTCCACCCTCTACCACTTGGGTACTAAGTATAGTCCGGTGATACTAAATATAGTAACAGTTCTGCGCCGCTAATTATAGTAACATTACTCCCTTCCCTCAGCTGCAGTCTCTGCAGCCTGAACCCATCCCCAGTATCGGAGAGCTAGTCAAGTGAGTCCTCAGTACTTCCTAGAAATGTTTAGTGAAGTTAGGTTAGGCCAGACACAAGGAATGATGCTACCATTCCCACTGACAGTGAGATGGTCCCCAGCTACAGTACATGTATCTTCAAGATACACCCATACATGTACCTGAAGCAGAAGGGAGAGGAGGTGTACAGCAAGCCTCTCTACACGTGTGGCAATGTGTGGAAACTGAAGGTCTACCCAGTAAGTAGGCCTGAGGTGGTGGGAGGTGTGGTGGTTAATCTCCCTCTGTGTGTGTGTGTGTGTGTGTGTGTGTGTGTGTGTGTGTGTGTGTGTGTGTGTGTGTGTGTGCGTGTAGAATGGACACCATGAAGACACCGGAGTGTACCTCAGCGTGTTCCTGGAACTGACTGAAGGATATAACAAGGAGAAGGCTATCACGTGAGTCTGATGGTGGACCCATACCACATACCTCCATGTCTCATACCACATACCTCCATGTCTCATACCACATACCTCCATGTCTCATTATACAGGTACCAGTACTGCATCGAGATGCTGTACAACTGTTCCAACAAGTACCCATCTCGCAACTACAAGAAAGAATATGGTACATTGACTCCCCACAGACATGCACGAGATACTAGATATTCATACTCCTGTTCCACAGTCTCTGATTTTGCTGATGGAGAGTCCTGGGGCTATCGCAGGTTCTATGAGCTGTCAAAACTGGTGAGATTATTTATCATTTTTCAAATGCGAGGGTCTACTCATTGTTGATGACAACACTGTGCAGGAGAGTGATGGATACCTGAGGGAAGACACAGTGGTATTGAGGTTCAGTGTGAGAGCTCGCACCTACCACCAGAGATGCCGGGATCTTAGTGCACACACACGGCGCCTTGAACAGAAAATGGAGGTCTTGCAGAAGGTCAGAAACTTGTACTCAACTCTGGGTATGTGGTACTGGTTCACGAGGGACTATGGCTATTACAGGATTTGAAAGCAGCCAAGAGTGCAAAGTCTCTCCTCCCTACTCCATCTGATGCCACCCCCTCTACCTCTCCCCAGCAAGCGAGACACCATCACTCCCACTCAGAGCCAGCCCCTTCAAGCCCACATAGTTCTCGTCAGCTTGAGGAGACACACAACCTCCGTGAATTGAATGGAATGAATGAGCATGAACAGAGGTGGAGACAGAATGCAAGGCAACACGAGGACAGACAACGTGCCCAGGATAGGAAGAGGGAGGGAGTGAGGAGAAGAGATAGGGAGAGGACTTACAGAGAACAAGTGGCAATGAGTCAACAGCCCATGCGACATCATCCTCAGCACCTCCCAGGAGGTTCCCCGGTCAAAAGGTACTTGTCACAGCATCAACACAGTGACTCACATCTTGTTGGTATGGAACCTGCGTACCACTCTCAGAGAAGAAGCTCAGGAGAGGAGCACCGTTCTCACCGTCGACGCTCAGCTGATCCTGCCTTACTTCAGCACTTTGAGGGCCCCATCTCACCCTCTGTGTACCGCCACCACCTGGCCCCGCCCCGAGGGGCCACACAACCACAAGAACGCCTCCACTTTCGCCATGACTCAGCCGGCAGTGGAACAGAAGGAGAAGAGTTTGGTAGCCAGCTATCTCTAGGCCCTCCCTCCTCTCGGCGTACTTCAGCAGAAAGACCGCCTCAATTTGAGGAAGTTGGTGATGATGATGGAGGGTGTTCCCAGCCTCACTCCTGGGGAGAGCCCATCAGCCACTCTGATATTCAAATAAGTATCAGTGGCTCAACCCTCACCGCCAAAACACAGCCCCGCCCACAGCACCACACCCACCTGCACCATCACCGTGCACATAGTCAAGAGCAGTTTATAGACGATGACGAGGGTAGGTTCCTGGGTCTGGATCACATGCTGGGAGGACCCCACTCCTCACAACTGCCGTACTTTGAGGACAGTGGCCATACTGCTCCCATGTCATTAGCTCTGTCACAGCCAACCATGCCTAGTAAACGCAGACTCCAAACTTCTGTTCCCGATCTCCACATCCTCACTGGGACAAGTGCAAGCAACCTGGTCCCCTCACAAGGCCTCTCACAGTCTGTCCTGGATATGTCCCGACAGTCTCACCGCAGTGAGTACATGGGAGGATTCCGCTACTCTGAGGCCACCATCCCACGAATCACCGTCTCCTCCAGAGCAATGTCTCAGTCCTACCATAATCACCTCAACCGAATGGCAAGCGATCCTTACCTCAATGAGGGTGTCCAACACCCAGGCCTCGCACGCACTGTCCTTGCTAGGCTAAAGGAGGAGCCCGAGCTCTCCCCAGCCACACACAGACAACAGAGATCTCTGACAACATCAGCAGCACTACAACCCAAGAAGTGCTACAGGAAGTCAAGGAAGAGCGGGAGTGTCAACCCCAGCCCACAACCCAGAAATGCTACTGAAGCACAGCCTGAGACAGATGGAAGGTAAACCACCTCTCTGTGTGTATGATGGCATTACAAATGACAGACTATATATTCTTACAGCAACCCAACTAGGTCAGGTTCCAGCACTATCCATGAGCCCCACACATCTGGTAGCAACTCTGAACTCACTCCCACCAACAGCCAACCTCACAAATCTACCTCTTCACCTCCATCAGATGCCTCCACATCTGCTGCCATGATGACGGCCCCAGGGCTGGCAGAGAGAAGCAGTAGTAATACCTCCTTATCTCACCTCAACATGCTATAGTTGTAGTCTTTAACACTTATCAATGTCACTGTTCAAGCTATCAGACCATGTTGTGGGTACCTATACACAATTTGTTTGTAGCAGCTGTTTGTGTCCAAGTCCACTGGTGCAAGAATCAGATGTTGTTCCTTTAAAGATTCCGAGTTATATAACATGTGCTTCTGTTATTGCTAACAAGTATTCATCTCCTTGTTCTGTGTTGCCGGTGTATATTATAAAATGTATGTGTTGTGTTTGTGTATAGTTGTCAGCAGTCCTCTCTTAGAATATGTGACTGTCGATTTTGGATTATAATTTGTGGACTTCAGAATTTCAAGAGCTATTTATATTACATTGTTGTATTCAATCAGCTAACACACAACCATATTCTAACGGCAGTGAGTCAGCCTCTGTACACAAGAGCCAACACCACAAGTTGCAAGCTTGGATGAGCCTTGGACCTAATCAAGTGTTAGGCAACAGTGTCTGTGTGAGAGGCTGGTAGGGGCTTTAATTTTATTGCTTGGAGTGGCTTCAAGGCCAAGTTTGCCCAAGATGGAATGCAAGTAATTGGACTTCTGTACCAGGCGCCACATAGTAATTGGCAGGCATGCAGTATTTGCCAGTGTTGTGCCATATATCAATAGACTGGAGAGTTTAGTGTAGCCTCACATCCCCCAGCAGATACTTAGAGTCATGGTGCTTCCTGGAGTGGTCAGAAAGGTAGATGATTATTGATTACAATTGCCTGTGTCAGTGAAATGTGAAATAGCCAAATGATTTAGCTAGCCAACCTCCTTGAGTGACACTGTGTTGCTGAAATGAGTGGTATGTGTTTCAACAGGTATCTATAGTCTTCCTCCTCCTCTCTCTGGCTGGCTGGATCACTTTTGGAGTTGGATTTGGTTTCAGAAACTTTGAGTGAGTCTCTTAGAGTTGTAGTACATGTGTAGCTGTGTAATGTGTGCTTGTCTAGGTACAGCAAGCATGATGATCTATCACGAGGTACCTTGTACCCTGAGTTCACTTCCCTGTGGATATTTGGAATCTCCTTCCCCGTTCTCTTTGTCCTCACCGTGATAGACCTATTCTGTGCTTACAGAATTACCACCTCCCTTGTATCCAATTCATCACTACACTAGAGCTATAGTCACTGGGTCTGTATGTGCACTAATATTGTTCCTCAGCTAATGTCTTCAGACATACTTGGTTCTGCCACTCTATCTAGTGTCAGCAGGCGGAGTTCTCTTTCTGGATGGTCACTCCATCTATCAGTACTACCAGGTAGAGAGTATGTCCCACACACTCTCACATGAACTATACATGCATCTGATATGTAGGTGGATTCCTTCTTGAGCAGGAACAACATCACATCATTTGATGAGATTACTGATCCAAACTTACAATTCTCTGATGTGAACTTGAAACTGGTAGTGGTGGATGTGACTCTAGTCAATGATTTCACTCTAAACCAGCTAGGAGACCTGGATATCCACGGAGATGGCAAATATGTGCCCATTGAATTTGCTGGGACCATCACAACCCTACTCTTTTCAGTGAGTTCCATGTACTCTGGACACACAGGTTCACCCTTAATGGATAATGTTCTCCCACCCTCCCTCCCCTCCCTCCCTCCCTCCTTCCCTAACTTCTCTCTAATTTCTTTTTTCTCTTCTCACTTTCAGTGGCTCTACGTAATAGTAACTCCATTCTTCACACCCAAATCAGAATATGATTTATATGACTGATATCAATTATATTGAAATGAGCTATGAACTGAGATTGAAAAAATAATGTAAAAACAGCATGCAATGATACTAATATTGGCCCTAGAGGAGCACTGAGACTACTGTGATGAGCCACAGAGTGATGGTAGACAGAAGGAGGGGGTTGCCTTTGTTTGCGGGGTCTCTGGAAGATACTTTATTAGCACACTCTCTCTCTGCCTCGACCACTCTACCATGGCATGAAGCAGGCTCTGTAGAGGACAAGGGGGACTCAGGCACATGACAGTATTGAGTGTACAGTGAGGGTTGTATCAATACCAGTGGTGGGGCAGTTGTCCAGCTGGTCATAGCAGATGGAAGCACAGGAAGGGCATATGATGGATCCCATCACACAATCACTACCACTGCTGATATCCACAACATGCTGTAGGTGGAGCAAGAGGGAGTGCATGCAGTTCTCCATGGCAATGTTGTATAATGTACACCTCTTCTCCTTCACAGCTGCACTTGAAGGCCACTCCACGTACATATATAGTCACACCATCTGTTGAACACTTATACTGCATAGACATGCAATAGATGTGACTAGAGTTGGTAGCAACAGTTGGCCAAAGGGGCTTACCTCATAACAGCCTCCTCCATACTGGTTGGAGGAATAAATAAAACTTCCAGAAACAGTCTGCCATTTGCGACCTTGCTCCACACAACGAGAGTTCTCTCCGTACTTCTCTCCCCTCACATCCTCCTGGGGAGGAAGCTGATTGTTGGGATCACTGCAGTTTGTACCTTGACCCGACTGGTAGGTGAATGCCTGGGAGAGGGAGAGGTAACTGATGTTGGAGCTCCTCTACCTCCAGCTACTTAGTGTCACTAACTCTGTAGATGGGGCAGAAATCTGTTACTTGCAGACTGCCTCCATCTTGTGGTGAGCCTTCAAAGTACTGAGTATTAGTAGTGGTCTGAGCCCATACACACTTATATCAGTGTGTCTGTCTCTACCTGGAAATCTCTGTCGAGTTCTCTAGTGAAACTGACTCTATTGCACTGAGCCACAGCCCCTCTGCCCAATGTGCATCCCAGCTCATGATGGACTCCACAGAATGGGTTGTTTCTATCCAACCAAAGTGATGATTTCTATAAGGAGATTAATTACAGGGACTTACTCAGTCTCTTTATCCATTACTAATTTCCCACAGCCCTCCTCAACAAAGCTCCGCCCCTTTCCCCTTCCCCAGAGCAATATGTTGGCAGATGAATAGTCCACGCTGTACCAGCCACTGTCCTCCATGACAGCCAGGGACAGCCGTGAGAAGACAGGGTCAAACGTGAACACACCAGTCATGGCTTCGTTCTGGACACAATGAAATAGGGAGATAAGAGGGAAGGGAGGAACTGGTCACTTACTCCAAGAATCCTCTTCTCCCAGTGCTGGAACTGTGTCCCTTCTCCTCCCTGATTCTCCAACTCCACACCTTCCAGTTCTGGGTAGCCAAAATGAGCCCTTCCTTCTCTCTAACAGCACAACATGCAGTGGGACAAAGTCACAAGGTGCCCATTAAAATGACCATACTTCACACTCACCACAACAGCCTCAGTGACTAAAGCAGTCACTGTATGCTGCAAAGGTCCCATTGCTGTTCTCCAAGCTGGATAGGTCAGACTCCTCACTGTGGAAGCACTGGGCTGCAGTGGGTCAGCACTGGAAAAAAGCATCACATTACAGACAGAGAAAGTAAAGTGTACTTGAGGCCCACCCATTATTTCTTGGTGTTCGTGGAGCTCCAGTCTGATCCCTCCAGTAGGGGAAGAGCTGGGATGAGAAGGCCAGGGCATGAAACAGCTCATGTTTGGCCACACTGAACACAAAGGCATTGTTGCCTTCTCCAATGGCTGATGGGCAGAAGTTGATATAGCCAGCAATTGGTCGGTCTTGACTGCTCTCCATTTGGCAGGCACCAGCAAATGCAATGACCGTTGTGTCAGATCCTTGAGGGCATTCTGATTGGATGGCAGAGATATAGAGAATGAAGTCACTATCAGCAACCCCCTCTCCATCATCAGCAGGAGTTCCAGGGAGACAATCAGGAGGCTGCTGATGCTGGCACTGCACACATCCCTACAGGAGAAGAGCTGTACCTATAACACACACTGGATAATGGAACTATTCCATATAGACAATGGACTACATGTATGGCTAGACAATCATTAATGTATAAGGTGAAACAAAGGACCTTGAGATGTTGGTCTGGAACACGGACAGTCCCACACATGGTGGGCTCACAGACATCTACACATTCCCTTCCACGTACAGTACTGTAGTATCCTTCAGCAGAGCACTGACTGAGGGAGGGAGGGAGGGACAGGGTCTCAGTTGCATATCCTCTTGATGCTTACAGTGATTTCCTCCTATAGTGTGTATCACTGATTACTATACAATTACTATTAGCTAACAAAAGGATGTTTGTACTATTACTTCATCGTTTCTGTTTCTGAGAATATTGACCACCAATTATAGTGATACACACCACAGGGAAATCACAGTAAACACTAGAGAAGATGCAACTGAGATAACCATACCATGGTTTAACACAAACTTAATATTTTTACAGTGTAATAACATTGACAAAGTGTGCGTTGTTCTGTTCCATGTTTGGTGGAGCTACCTGGCCTATGCTCTTGGCAGCCTCGGCTGCTCCCTGCAGAGCACACTCTGCAGGCCATATCCAGTCACAATTATTGTGTAACACTAACACAATCACTTAGATACATAATTAGCTAAATTATAATTGTATATAATATATGTTGCATACTTGTCCAGGAGTATTGGCTGAGTTAGAGGAGACACTGAGAGAGTATTGCTCAGGAACTGAACTAGTCCTGGCATTACCTCCTCCTGAAGGATCACAATACACTTCATTAATATTTACTTGAAGGTAGATACTGTGTATATGGGTTTCTAATGGAACATGACTGGGAACACTTGTTTATCTACCAGTGTTGCAAACAGGGATATAGTCTTACAAGACATGTAGTCCAGTTATACATGTACACTACACATCCTGAAATTATGGAAATTTGTAGTTCACATTTTGTACAATAGATCTGCTGTCTTCTGTCAACATTTCAAGTATAGGGACATTTATACAATATGTAATGTACCATTATCATTTCTCTCTTAGTCTCAGGAAGACTGAGGTGAAGAATTGAGAAAGGTGAAGTCAGAATGCTGTAAGTGAACAGTACAGATAGTGACTGACTCATTAGTGATGCTAGGGTCCTGGAACATGGAGAATCTGATGGGCTGTCGAGACAGTCTCTTTACATGATCTCCTCCTTGCACTGCCACTCCCGTTATCAGCTATCGAAGAACGCCAGCATACATATCACTATACCAGCGATGCTTCGGTGCATACCGTGTCCTGACGAGATCCATGAATACAAGTGTGTTGGTCTCTAGCGGGGGCTGCAGTAGACTGCACTATTACAGCTGCTAGGACGAAGAACGGCAAGGAACGGGACGAGGCCATCTACGTGACATTAGCCGTACAGAGCGAAGTGACATTGCGCGAGTCTCTAATGATTAGTTTACGCATTCATTACTATACTAGCGCTACAGTGACGTCACAATATGTAGTAGTGCAAGTGAATAGCTGCTTCTGAAACACTTAGACAATACAATTCCAGTCAGTGACTATTGTTTCAGCGATGACATGCCAGCTTTCATGATCTCATCCACCAGCAACAGATTCCCAGCAATTGTAGAGCTGGGTGGGAGGGGGAGGGAGGGAGGGAGAAGAGAAATTACTTTAGTAATGGGTCAATTCATCATATGACATCTACCTACCACGAATGGAGGAGCTGCTTCTTTACGCGGTAGTTGTCCCAAATTCCTTCCTCTGCTGGTACCATAGCTTCCCCTGTGGAAAACGAGCCATCACAACTGACCCACTCCACAAGACATGACAACTGCTCTAACCTGTGGAGACATCCAGTCCGACTGGTTGTTTAGAGCGGACAAACTCGTCTTGTAGTTTCACAGTTGTATCCTGTGGGTCAAAGCCAGAGTTTTGTGCCAGTGTCTTGGGGATCACCATCAGCCCATCAGCAAAGGCCTGCGGAGGAACAGGGGGTGAGTCCAGATCACACCTCCCTCACACGGCTACCCTCACCTTCACCCCAAACTTGGCTCTGCCTGGTATAGTGTTGATGAACTCTGCGGCAGTGAGGGCTGCATATGCTGCCACCTCGAAGGCTCCTGCCCCTGGGACAATACACTTGTCCTCCAAGGCATTCTTCACTGCACGCAGTCCATCATGTATAGCGTCCTTTATCTGAGTAATGGTGTGCTTGTTGGGACCTGCAGAGGGGAGGAGGGAGGTGGAAGGGAGGAGGGAGGGAGGGAGGGAGGAGGGAGGAGGGAGGAGGGAGGAGGGAGGGAGGAGAGAGGGAGGTGGAAGGGAGGAGGGGGGGGAGGGGGGGGGGTGGGGGGGTGGGAGGTGAAAAGGAGGGAGAGAGGGAGGGAGGTGAAAAGGAGGTGGAAGGGAGGAGGGGGGGTGGGGGGGGGGAGGTGAAAAGGAGGGAGAGAGGGAGGGAGGTGAAAAGGAGGGAGAGAGGGAGAGAGGGAGGGAGGAGGGAGGGAGGGAGGGAGAGAGGTAGAAGGGAGGAGAGAGAACACTTGCCTTTGATAAGGATAGTAACAGATTTGGGGCTCTTCAACTCCTCAACAAATGTGTACTTCTCTTCTCCCTGTACAAGTGTAGAGATAGACCTCCTGACACAACCAGCCACACCATACCACATCTCACCAGTACATGTTCATATACTACACCAGCAAACCCCAGGCATTCGGGGTCCAAATCATCAAATGAGTTCATGGCCACGCCCCCACAGGCCAGTGTGAGTCTCTCCATGTTCCTCCGCTTGGCTCTGCGAAGGGCCACGATCCCCTCCCTGGCCAGCATGTCCAGTGATATTGGATCAATGCCCTAGATCAGACAATCAAGTGGAGAATTAGCCAGGCGTGCATTCAGACCCCCCACCTTTTGATTGATAACAACAAATCCCTTGTTGCTGCCATTGCACACCTTCAATTAGAAGGAGGAGGATCAGAGGATGATGTCATTGGGGATCACATGACTCACTTTGTTCTTTAGTTCGATGACTTTATTCACTCGATCATCAACAAACTTTCTCTCAGCAGCTACTAGCTTTTCTCTATCGGCAGCTGACTTGTAAAAGAACCCCGAGTTCACTTCACTACACAGTGACACATACAAGTCACGCCATAGGAGCAGTCCTGATGCACTGCATTCCTACCTCTTCTCATATTCTAGGGACACGTTGCAAGTCAGGATATAGGCATCAGGCACTCTCTTCTTCATGTCTGGGTGCCGTGCACCATGATCCAGTACCAGACCTCGCACCAGTCTACAGCACACATCACTAACGGGTCATAGGTCACGGCTAGCAGAGGTCCCACCTTGTGTCTGTGTCTGTCTTGTGGGCCATCTGCATGATCTCCACCATGTGCAGGTCTATTGGCTCACCCTCCCTCTGAATGGCTAGCACCGCATCCACCACAATCTGCACACCACACACACGCACACGCGCACACACACACACACACACACACACACACACACACACACACACACACACACACACACACACACACACACACACACACACACACACACACACACACACACACACACACCAGATCACCTCTCTACTAGGTGGGTGCATGGTGAGGTGGTTACCTCTGTTACAACATTAGCCACCTTCGGACTAAGTTTTGTTCTCAGTGATGTTCCTGCAACATGCAGTAGAGTCTCCCGGTCCATTTCTCGGCTCACCTTCACCTCCTCCAGCACCTAGAGCACACATCACACATATCACCCTTCCCCCCACACCACTCCCTCACACTCACTGCAAGTGCCTTCTCTTTAGCCTTGTCCAATCCTTCAACAATTATCCTCGGGTGCAGCCCCTGTCATTAACAGGTAATTAATGTGACACTCGTGTATCTAATGAGCACTGGATTGAGGGTGAAAGTGATCTGGACCCCAGCCAGGTACAATGACCTCACCTCTGAGATGTAAAGGTCAGCCTGCTTCAGGAGCTCCCCTATGATAAGGACATTGGATGTTGTACCATCTCCGGTGATGTCATCCTGGAGCCACACCCACAACATGACATTGCCAGTGGCCATGCTAACTGTTGCATTACCTGTGCAGTGGCTACTTTAGCTATGAGTGAGGCAGTCGGGTGCTGGATTTGCTGGAGAAGACACACGCACACACACACACAGGCTGGGGGGTCAGCTCACAGAATGGTCTCACCATTTCATGAAGCAAGACGTTCCCGTCTTTGGTTAATTTAATATCCCCCGCCCCCGACACTAACCTGGGGGGAATTCAATAACACACAGGTCGGGGGCAACCACCACACAAACTTACATTTTCAATGTCCCTTTAGGTCCAAGGTTAGTTTTTAAGACATCCTGAAGTCCTCTGGCGCCGGCTGTGTTGAGGGCAAGAGCCTGTGCGGCCTTCGCTACCTCGGCCTTAGGGTTGAGGCTCTTTACAGCCGCCATCTCACTATATTGGATTAGGATTGCTAACTAAACACGTGCAAAAGTACGCATGCGCAATGGAACAAGGTCGTGGCTGCGCGATAATTGGAGTGTAGCGACTTCGCGGACTAGATACAACGAGGGGGGCGCTATGGAGGCGGTCTGGACGCTCTACATCTCTTTCACGTCGATACTTTGCCTATTCAGATCTTCAGCAGCATATGAAGTGATTTTTGCGGTCAACTGTGGAGGAGGAAAGCATGTAGATCGCTTTGGCATCAAGTACTCGAGTGACAGCAACTCAGTTGGCATTGCTTCTGACTTTGGGCAGAGCCTGATCATAAGCCGCGTGCACCCAGAGGACATGCCGCTCTACCAGACGGAGCGCTACCACACCACCACCTTCGGTTACACCACCAGAGTCAACGGAGATGGAGAGTACGTGCTCATCCTCAAATTCGCCGAGGTTTACTTCACTGCTCCTGGACAAAAGGTGACTGGTCTCTCCAGCTAGTACTGCATGAGACCTGCGCTGTAGTGTGCATTCCCACTGAGAGCTGAGTGTGTGGGGCTCATGGGTCTATCTGTTATAGGTGTTCCATGTCCTGCTGAATAACATGCCAGTCATCACGGACCTCGACATCTACTCACGTGTGGGGAAAGCTGTGGCCTATGACGAGGTAGTGCCATTCTCTGTGGATAGAGGACAGCTGTTTGTATCGGATGGATCTGTGGACTTCGATGGAACCCTCTCTATACAGTTCATGAAGGTTACTAATCTCACATGCACCATTTCATACTCCAACTCTCTCTCCCTCCCTCCCTCCCTCCCTCCCTCTCTCTCTGCAGGGCTCAGCGGACAATCCAAAAGTTAATGCAATAGTTGTACTGAAAGGACCATTCCAACAGAATGGTAAGAATGTCTGTCATTCAGTTCCCTAACCCCTACAGCCTGCTTGCCTCTCCCTCACTCCAGAGATCCCAGCCCTCCCCCCACCGCAGGAGGCAACAGATAGCTATGATCAGGAGGCGGCCCAGGACGACTGGGGAGAGCAGAGAACAGAGACAAAGTTCAAGAAGACATCCGGCCCCAAAACTCTAAACCCTTACACCTCAGACGAGAGTTGGTTCATGCCCATCACCATTGCCATTGCTGTGTTTCTGCCCATTCTCTTTTGTATGTGTGGGTTCAGTTGAAGTATATACACTATACTCTAGGGAATAATGAGGAGCAGCTTACAGTTTACTTCTCAACTTCTGTTGTGTGCATACATGAATCATTATCACAATATTAATTGTTAATAAAAAACCTAATATTTCTCCCGGCTAGTCAGTTTTCTTCTTTGTAAATCCTACTGCTAACTGTAGGATCATCCAAAACCAATAGAGTTCCAAGACCTGCCATAAACCAGTGGATATGATGCAGAGAGGGTAGAGGCTGTACAGGGCCTTGATAACGTCCCACTGGTGGTACTGAGCAGCGTAGATCACGATCACTATGGGCCAGTTCAACACACGTACTACCAACTGAACCAGAACTAGAGAAATTCCATTTGCATAGTAAAGAAATGACTCTTGCATCTGTAGCTACGTGTGATAGAGGGGGAGAGATACCAGTAATGTAGTACTCAGTAAATTGAGCTGACTATGAGTAAGAAGCTCATCATATAAGATATCTGTAGGCATACCACTTTCAAAATCTGAGCTAAGTTTTGTAGAGGATTCCAGATCTCTCGCAGGAAAAATGTTCCAATGATGAAGTCACCAATATTGTGTCTAACCTCTGAATACTGCAGGAGAGGAGAAGACAGCTGGTGAATGGCCCCCTGTGTAAACCAGGGTCTGACTTACCACAACCAGAATATAGCCAAATCCTAGCAGTAGAAAGTGGTGCAGTATCATAGACCACCTTTTCTTCAAAAATACTAACATTCTGGTCCCAAGGTGGGGATGCCGCTTGATGTCCTTACGCAGGTAATCGGCATCATACATAGCGTAGTTGTCATAGATCATGTACTGTGCTATCCAGTGAGTACATGGTATGAGAAGAGGAGATCTAGAGGAGGTGAGAGGGAGGTCACTGGTGCAGGGTACGGAGGATGTGTGGATGTACATACCTGGAGAGCAGGCAGTCCTCTCGAGCCTGCCACACAACTATTATGGAGCAGACGCTGCCAACCAAGCCATTGGTGAAGGACACTACACTGATGGGGGAGGAAGGTTATACTCTACAATGGTTGTACCACTTATTGCAGTCCTACAATGTATTTGTACAAGTGGTACATACACACAGTGCGTGGGAGTGGATCAACTGTCATAGGCCTGTAATGAATAGTCATACCCTGGCTTGCCATATGGTATTATCGCGGACGATATAACAGAGTTTGTACGTAGGAAATGTGGACAGCATGAAAGGGCTAGGGTAACGCCCTCCAGACTTACAGCATAGACAAGTGCGCTACGTCTCCATCTTGTAGGGTTAAGGTCGCTCTGCCCGTTTTCCACCTCATGAGCGGCTCGAGGAGTCTTCGTACCAGCATGTGCTTGAATAGCTGGTAGAGAGCATGATGGAACAGTGTACTGCACAGAATGATCACAACAGCGTCCGCCATTCTTCTGGTAACTAGTTGTTTACCCTCTACGGCCTCAGGGTGGGGTGGGTCAATATTTTCAAAGTGGCGTGATCGTTGAGTGCTAATTATTTAAGGGTACACTCAAAAATAATAGTCAAATGTCTTTATTTTTTGATAAGCTGAAAGCAGTTCTTAGTATCTGAGAAAACCAATAGCACTGCAGAGTCAGTTCAGCTCCCACCATTACATGGCATACGGCTCTCATGGAAGAGAGAGCCTTGGAAAAGTTCCAGTCGTAATGTTGGGCGGAGTAGAAGGTGAGGGTTAGGGGTGTGTTGACAATACGCACAAGGAAGAACACACACACAAGGGCAGCTCCATTGATTTGGTACGCTGCTGTGTCTTGAAAACCAATCTAATGAAAAAAGAAAGAATTGTGTGCACACAGCCAGGCACATGTAGCTATGGTAACCTCTGTACTGACCCTCTTCATGACTTTGGCTGCAGCTACAAATGGAGAACTCATCTCACGAACTAACAGAGTTCCAATCAAGAAGTCACCGAGTCCCTTCCGCAATCCATCATACTGACATAGAAGAGAGTTCAACCAGCACCACACAACTAATGTGTGAGTACTCACCACAAAGAGAGGGTAGCCAAGAATCAGGACTGAATGGTGAACTACGAGGAGCAGCTTTCTCCTCAGAAATGTCAACAAGCTCTGTCTGCTGCTGAAGGAAAGGCTCCTGGTGGTACAGTAACACAAGTAGGTGGCCAGGAGGTCACTTGTCATGTAGCCCACACCAACGTATGTGTAGGGAACTACAGCCCAAGACCTACGTAGCCAATCAGCATGCCATTGACTGTAGAGAGCACGCAGTAAACGTCACCTGCTATACAGACAGTCATCTGCTGTGTCCCACATGATGTATAGTCCCGTTGCAGTCGCGGCCAGAGCATGAAGCGCGCTCAGTGTCCTACGGGTCAACAAACGGCATGTCTATAAGCAAGAATCAGCTTTCATTCTTACTTGGTTGAGACATCAGCAATGTCACCTGGCGACAAGCTAGATCCCCTCTTTTTGAATGCACTCTCTAATAAGTGGTGGCGTAGCGTATAATGCAAACACCAGTAGATCGTAGCTGTGCCGCAGAATAAAATAGCCGACCCCATCCCCCATCGAGCCTTTATTCTAATGGTAGCCCACCCTAAACACGTGTAAGCTATCCCCATGGCAACGTTAGTTGAATAAACAACATGTTACTACAACAAGCGAGACAACAAGCAAACGCATCGTAGCCGCTTCTCCAGCCAGTATAGCCTGAAGCCACAATGCCGATGGGAAGGAGTCGGGAGATATTACGTAACGATCTATGTACCATACATAGCGCTCTTGGAGAAGTTCTGAGCTGTACGCGACCACAAGTTCCTTCTTGGCGCTTTCCTGAGAAGCTATCGGCTTCAGTGACGCTTGACGATGTGCTGACCGGCCATGAATCTGAGGCTAATAGTGAAAGAGAAGTCTTTCTAGAAGGAATTGTGGACAGGTAAGAGTGTGACTCAAGAATTAAAGATTCTTGACCAATCATTTCCCCCCTTTCCTCTGTAGGCTATTGTTACTGCTGCAGAGCAGCCTGAAGCTGTGGAATGAGGAGACAGAAGGCCACCATTCCCATCCACTTCCCCTCTCACTCCCCTCTACTGTGAAGAAGTACTGCAGGAAATTGCTTCACAGAACAAAACACACACAGGACCTCCAACAGCAGGTGCACAATTCGACCATTTTCACAGGCACCCTACATGCATATGCGTGGATTTATTATTTCAGTTAACAGCTAAAGATGTGCTTATCTCCTCACTGAAGTCATCGCTGTCTAAGGTGCAGGAGGAGTGCCAGCTACTTCAGCAAGCCTTACAAGATGCTACCTCGGAGAGTAGGCCTAGCCCTGTATTGCCCAGGTCATTCATTACTGCTACAAACACTGTATTCTAGACCAGCACTTGAGTGTGACCGATATTCCTAATGTAGATGTATTCCATATGAGGCTAGGAATTCTCTCAAGACGAACTGCCTACAATTCTCTCAAAGTCACCAGCAACCATCAGGCAGCGGGAGTCCTGATCAAAACCACTCTCTACTTTCTTCAAAGTCGTCTTCTCACATTTTACACTACAATGACCATACTTCTAGCAACCTTTCCTTAGCTACCCACTCATTGTCAACAGTTACTACTAGCAACAAGTCCCAGAGCACAGTGGCCACCCAGACAGCTGAAACAACCTTTGCACTGTGTGTGAGGTGTTTATCATCACAAACTGTACTGGCATCTGCTGCAGGGACGCTAGAAGATCTGTGCTGCAGTCTACAGCTCTCCTCACTAATGGCAGAGACAGACTGGAAGAGGGAGGCAGAAACAGGCATTCTTGAGCCTAAGAAGTGGGGAACATCAATGGCTGCAGACCTGACAAGAATCAAAAGCTACTTGCTTGCACAACAGAGGGAACTTGAGTCCTGCAAGGATGAAGTAGCTCAACAGAAATCTCTCTATGAACATCTCCAGTCCAAAACAACTCAGCTTTCATTGCAGTGTGAGCTATTGGAGGGAACTGTCACTGAGTGTAAGAGGGATCATGAGAGGGAGCTGGTATTGTTCAAGGAATCTGCTGCAGCTCTGAGAAGTGAGATGAAGGCAGCACAGGAGATGATACAGGAACGCAGTAACAGACTAGAGGAGGAGCTGTCCTCTGTACAGCAGGAGAAAGCCGAGCTAAGGGCTTCATTGGCTGGCATTGGTGAGTCTTACGTTGGAGATGCAGACATATTCTCATTGTTTTGTCTCCCTGTGTGCAGAGAGAAAGAGGTGTGGCCTACAGATTGATCTGTCAGAGGTTAAAGATCGTGAGATAGCTCTCAGCCGGTCACAAGCAGCTCTGCAGGGCCAACTACACCAGCTGCAGGCAGAACTGAGCCAGTGTAGGGAGGAGCTGGAGGCTAATAGACTGCAGCTCAGTAAAACAAGTGTACTAAACCACACACTAGAGAGAAAAAACAAGGTGATTACGCACATCTAGTACCACCCAATCCCCAGAGGTAGCTCACTGTATGTCTCTCTGCCCCATGGCCAGGTGATCCTAGACCGTCAGAATGATGTGTTACAACGACTGGAGGAGCTGGATACAGAGGCAGAGGACCTCAGAAGAGAGTTAGCAGAGAATACCATCACAAGGAACCAGTTAGCTGGTAGAGTGGAGGAACTGCAGGCAGAGTGCTCATCTTTGCATGACCAACTAGCAGATTACAAGGTATGTAATACTGTGTCTGGTGTGCAGCAAGACTCAAACATCATTCCCATGTGCAGTCCATATCAGCAGCTTCAGCCAGAGAGCAGCAGTGCCTCCATGAAGAGCTAGTTAAACTACAGCTCCAGCTAGCCTCCCTCTCCTCAGAGCTGGATGCTGAGAAACACAAGTGTCGTCTATTAATTGACTATCCTGACCAGTGCAGTGGTGGTCCTAAACGACCACTCTCTGGTCGTGAGTCACAACAACAAATTTCAGCCAATACGATTCGTATTCTGCTTCTAGAGGAGCAGAATTCTGAACTGAGGGAGACAGTATCACAACATGCAAGACAGACTCATTGCAAGAGGAAGCCTAAGGTCAGTACCATCATACCTGTGTGTGATCTGAAGATGAGTGTGTGTTGATGTCTGCACAGCCCACACAGCCTATTCCTCTGTGGCAGAGTGCTGTAGTTACTCAGGCACAGTCTGCCATCGTCGACAGAGATAAAGCAGTACCCACTACAGTTGGTTCTGGTCCTAACACCCCTTTGGCTTCAAGGGAATGTCATCGTCATCAACTAAGCCACCAGGCTCCAGTTAATACCAATAACACTCCAGGGGATTCAGGCAGAGCTCCACTACCAGACTCCCCACCATCAAGAGCCATCTCAGCCTCTAACTCCCAAGATGGTGGCTCGTGCTCCTCACTGTGTGACCACATGTACACATGTGCTGACTGTGATCGCATGTTCCCTGATAGAAGTATTCTGCACACGCATAGAGTGACTACCCATTTGATTGGACATAGCTAATTGGACAAGTGGAATTAGTGGGCTTCAAGTGTAAAACATTTTTCATACCAAATGTTGAAGAATGTTCTGCAAGGATGCTTAACCTGGCTGGTTGATCAACCGGTTATTTTGCGTTATTAACCCTCCGCGCATGCGCAGGAGGGTTACTGTCTGTGTGTCTGTTTCACCTCTGGAGCGTCTGTTCGCCCTGAAAATTCTGTCAGGTACTCAACGGACAACGAAGGTCAAACAATTTGTGGGGTTTTCTCTGAAACTGCTCTGTTGCAGAGATCCAGCACTCCCTCCATTGAAAGCCATACGTACAGTCGGCCACACATGCGTTCACATTTGTAATAGCATTTGGTAACAAAAGTTTTATTTGCTGTTCTGACAATGACAAACTACTCACATAAGCTAAATTCAAGCATGGGTACATATTGAGTTATATCTGATGCAGTTCGATCGCTCCCGCTCGCCATCCAATGGATAGTGCCTGGTGTAAATTGTGATGTGGTAGAGGGCATAGGACGCTAAAATAAACATGGTATTTGGGGGAAGGAAAAGTGAAGCCGTGCCCCTGAAATGATTGCTCTTCCCTCCATGAACTTCAATGGCTTCTATCTAGGCCAACCACGCATGCATAAACGTCAATAGCTAAGGTTTAGACCAACTGCGCATATTCGCACTTCAATGGCTTCCCTCCATACCAACTGCGCATATTCGCACTTCAATGGTTTCCCAACTTTCCATACGTGAACTTCGTTATATAGCATTTTGCCGAACCGACTGCCATACGATAGACCTGGTGCCAAAGGCTAGGTTTATAAGCCAAATTTGATTCGTTATGTCGTCAGCAACCAAGTGGCCTAATGGTTACTTTGGCTTGCAAGTGGCGCAGTGGGTACAACAGTGATAAGGAATTTCTCCGAAAGCTGCTGAAGGTTCATCGCATCTATGGTCTAGGGGCCGCGGTGAGTCTCCCTTAACCCCACTAATGCTGCGGGCGGTTGGTTCCTGGTGCCGCTGGCTTCGGTTGGCAGAAGGGGGCTATAAACTTCACTGGGTGTCCTCACTTGTGAGTTGACACTGACAGAATTGAATACCTGGTGCCAGGGGCCCTCCGTTTTTTGTTTTTTTTTCATTATATTTCCATTTCATTGCTTTAGTAGCTATTATAGAATGATTATAATTTTTTTGGTATTCACAGACTGTGTAAATTAATTAATTAACTTACCGTTTAATTAAAATTAATTAAGTTAATTAACCAACCATCAAAAAGCTGCCAGGTACGTATTGGCAAGAGAACCCGGCACTTCAGTGGAGCTTCTGAAAAGCTACATTTGGAGATATTTGGGGCAATCTCTCCCTCCCAGGGTATTGTCATTTGACATACAGAGAACTAAGCGGACACAATGTCATGGTAATTCAGTCGGAATGGAACAAGTGAGAATCGCTCCTTCCGGCGGCCGTTAGAGCAGCTCATAAGCTCCTGGTACTATAATGACGCCGATTTTGAGGGGGGCTGTAGCCCCCCCCCCCCCCCCAGCCCCCGTGGTTCCTACGCCGGTGCTAAAGAACTTCGCAGAATTGAGCTCTGAGACTTGGCTAAAACAGCAAGAAAAAAGCATTCGCGTCGAGTCCACATCCGTCCGCCCTTCAGATTTTGTAAACGAGAAAGTTGCTTGTGCTTCTGAATCTCTCTACGGAACAGTAACGATCACTTGAAACCCTTATCAGGAACTACTTCGACAGTATGAACCACTACTAAGACTAATTTGACTAATAAGACGAACTAGCACGGAAGCTAAAAGGCATGGTTTTTCGTTATCTCTAGATCTGGCACAGTTTGATCGCTCTCCCGCTCGCCATCAATGTTTTAAACATTCAACTAGTAGTATTTACCACGTTGTAAGCGGATTGTGTGGCGTTATCGTGAGTTGCGGTCTGTCCACAATGGCAACTCATGGCGCGGGCACTTTAGTGCATTCATTTTACGTATCAACTGGACATCCGGTTAACACGTCCAGCTGGCTGTTCACTACGACATAGATCTATATCTACGTTCGCTCTGAGTAGCGCATGGCATCTGCAGCACGGGAAATCTGGAGGAGTGCTGATGCTGTGTGCTTCGATGTGGACAGTACTCTGATCCGCATTGAGGGAATAGACGGCCTGGCCAAGCTCTGTGGCGCAGACGAGGAAGTGGCAAAGCTGTACGTGAGTTCACTAAACCTTACCAGAGTCGTCACGTGATAAACCTCGAACTCAGCACAAGAATGGCCATGGGAGGATCTATGACGTACAGGGAATCTCTGAGCAAGAGACTCGACATTATCAGACCAACCCTACAACAGGTCAGGTGTAGACATGCAGGGTACCTAGTCCCTAGACCAGTAGACCAGATGTACCTGCTCCTCTACATGCTGTCAACCTGACATTGCTACATTCCCTTCTACTTTAGATTGAACAATTCAAGCTCTTACATGTACCCCAAAGTATCCTCACACCTGGCGTAGAGTAAGTCTGCCATTGGTCAACCTCCCACCATTAGGTGATGTGATTGCTCTAGCAGGAACCTGATTAAGCTGCTATTTCAGAGAGGGGTGGAGGTGTATTTGGTGTCTGGTGGATTCCGTGTGGTTATTGAACCAATTGCAGACTACCTGGCCATTCCCAGAGACCATATCTACGCTAACAGACTCTTCTTCAGTGAAGATGGTTAGAAACTACTACCACTTCTATTGTACTATGGAGTGTGTGCACATCTGTAGGTCGATATACTAGCTTTGATGAGACTGAACCAACCAGCAGTTCAGGAGGCAAACCATTAGTAGTAGCAGGTCTCAAGAAGAAGCACAAGAGGTCTAGCCATGGCTACCACTGCCAGTGTGTATGGTCATCCATTTTCTCCTCACCTCTCTAGGGTGGTCATGATTGGAGATGGAGCTACAGATATGGAGGCCAGCCCACCTGCAGTAGGTGCCTCCCATACAGTAGTAACATATTATAGTCTCTCTCTCCTGTAGGACACTTTCATAGGATTTGGTGGGAATATTGTGAGAGAGAAGGTGCGTGATGGAGCTGCATGGTTTGTGTACAACTTTCAAGATTTGATCGATGAACTGGAGAGTGGAGAGGGACACACCGTTCTCCCCAGACAGGAGGAATTGGGGTCTACCTCTGGAGACACTTGTACTGAGCAACACACTTGAATATAGTTCTACCTAGTGATCATGTCATGTAGGTCTATGCTGACATCATATCAACATTGAATGTTTTGCATATAGCACGCTACAGGCAATGTAGGCTAGCGTGGATTTAATAGCTACTGAAGTACAAACTCGGCCCTAAAGCCTGGAACCTTGTCAATAAAGTCTGCAAACTCTTGCTTCAGTCTTGCATGTCTACTTTCCCAGTCTGCCTTCTGCTCAGTCATTCTCAGTAGTTCTTGTCGAACCAACTCAGTTTCTGCAACTTGCTGTTTGAATGTCTTCTCCATTTCTCCAAACTTTTGATCACACTCTTCTCTTAGTGCTGCCAATTTGGACTGCATTTCGGCTGTTAGTTCTTGACGCTGTTTCTCCAAGGCCCTCTCTTTCTCTTCTTCTAGTTTAGTTTGCTGTAACATCAGGGCTTGGTCTTTCTCCAGCAGTGCTTGTTGCCTCTCTATCGCTTTCTCCTCAGACACAGTTTCCCTTACTCTCTCTGCCTCCCGCACAGCTTTCTCTCTCTCCTCCGCCCTTGCCTGCAGCACGGCCTCGTCTCGAATGTCGCCAGCTTCCAGCCATGTCTTCTCCACTGTGTGTTCAAGCCGTTTCTTGTTGCCTGTTGCTACTTCTTTCATCTTTGTGGCAAACTCGCTCCTCAGTTTCTCCTCAAGGATGCTGGTGTGTTTTGCGATGGCTCTCAATTGGTTTTGATGTGCCTCCACAAACAACTCTTGTCTCTCTTTTGCCCACCGTTCCCTCGCCTCCTTCAGGGCTCCTTCTTTCTTCTCTGCCTCCTCTCTCCTCACAACCTCCTCTGTAGAGCGAATGGCCCTCTGCTTGTTCTCCTCCGCCACGGCGTCATGCTGCGCTCGCAGCCCCTCCCCCACTTCTACAAAACAAATCATGACGAGCTTATACCTGCCTCCTTCACGCTAGGAGAGCTAGGCAACTTACCAAGAATGTTTTGATGACAGAGGATCTGTTCCTTGTCATTCCATAGCACTAGCTCACTCGCCATTTCTATGACGTGTTTACCAGGAAGGTCTCTAAGCAGCCAGACCCCACCCCCAGCACAATTCACATGCAAATTTGAAGCTTAAATGTAAGCCAGATAACATGTCATACACTTTCAACTTCAGCTTGACAAAACACAAACACACACCAGTGACCATACATGGCAAAATATGATACATGTGACAAGTGCTGTATACAAATGGTAGTTCTGTCTCCCTCTGTAGCTCTCAGAGGTTTCCTCTCTTATCCTGCTCCTTTTCAATGGCCTCAAAGAGAGCCTTGAAGTTCCCAGCTCCAAATCCCTACAGGTACATGATGAGTACAGTATTAGTGGGACATGAGCAAACAAACTGATATAGTGAATCCTGAAAAATTGTATCCAGCTGCAATTCAAACCAAGGACCTTTAGTCGGACACTCACTGAACCACTAGATCTCTGGTGGCAGAGAAGTGGTTTCATTCAAAGGCTTAGCCCCCAGCAATAGACATACACTTGGTGTTGTGAACACACATTGGCTCCCAATACAGATAGGACAGGTCTTGGGGAAACTGCAACCTTCTCTTATCAGCAGGAGTGTGTGTACATACAGTTACATAGCTCACTGAGTGATTGTGTCTCTCGATGACCTCCAGGAAAAGGGTAGGCCTGTCTTGCATGGGTTTGGTAAAGATCTGCAGAAGGTAGCCATTGTCGTCAAAGTCGACCAAAATACAGAGCTTCTGTAGCATGTCCATATCCTCCTTGACTGTAATCTTTGCTGTCTTCAGCCTCTCCTTCAGCTCTGTGTAGTATGTAGCAGGAATGTCCAAGAACTCAGTCCCTCGTGCCCTTAAGTTTGATATCTGAAATATGGGGAGTTGTCTACATACAAGTTATAGGAGTGCTCCAGACTTACTGTCTCAATGATGTTGTTAGTTCGGAGGGCAATGTGCTGGACACCGGCCCCTCCATAGTGCTTCACATACTCCTCAATCTGACTCATCCTCTTCCCTGCAGCAGGCTCGTTGATTGGCATCTTGATGGTACGGTCATAGTTAGTGACCACCACTGAACGCAGCGCACTAAACTCAGTATGCATCTAACGAGGAGAGAGGTAGTTCACACCCACTCATGTACACAGGTGTGGTAGACTCACTATCTTGTCATCTATTGACCAAAACCGATGGAACTGGAGGGTCTTGATATACCAGTCGGCCACTGGGGTCATCTGTTGGTCCGGTTGATTGCCAACCACGTGGTCCACAAACAGGATGTTAGGAGGAGGGCTGAGGGAGGGAGAAGGAGAGGGGGTATCATCAGGTGTCTCTCCATGGTGGTATGGGATTCATCCTCACAGTGAATCCAGTACCGGGTCATGAGGGGTACCCATCACATATCCAGGAAGGAAATGTTGGTCACTGTAGTTGGTCCTCTCAATGAAAGTATGTGTGGTATCACCATACTGTGGGAGAGGGGAGGATATTAAATGGGGAGTATAGGGGATGTGTGTTGTGTGGATACCGTCTGTACAGTAGCCATGACAACTGAACCGTGTTCATCCTTCTCCTCCCATGGTTCTCTCACTCCCTTTGCTCCATTCTCCACAGCTCGCTGCAAGATGTCAAGGGAGAAGCTGACAATCCTATTGACTGTATACACAGCCACACAGCATTGTACAGTAATGAAACCTTGTAGAGTGCTCTGCAGTCTTCTACACTGAATGCAACATCCTTGACCCCATCTCCATGGGTGGTGAGGTGGGCTCCCATTTCTTCGTGCCCAGGAAACAGAGGAGACTGCAACACAAATATCACCTGCAAAATGGTAGAGATGAGGGAGGAAGGAGAGGGAGAGGGGCTGATAACTTACCTGGTTTTGTCTGATTGCATGAGACACAACATTCCTCTCCTTGGTCTCCAGTCCACGATATGCCATCGGAGAGAACCCCATGCGAGCACAATAATAATAGGCTGCCTGGGAAGGAGGGAGGGTGGAATGAGCTCCCCTCACATGAATTAGAGCTCATTTCAATACCTGCTTTGCATTTCCAACCCAGAACGTGAGGTGGTCAAAAGCTATGAAACGTCCATCCCCTACAGGCTGTGTATATATAGTAGCAGGCAGCACTAACGTAGAGAAAAGAACGTATCTCTCTCACTTACTTTATCTCCTCTTTCATAAGATGTCTGTCAAAAAAGCATTTCAATTAAGTCAATAACATAACATACCAACAGCACTGTTCCTCTACTTACCATCTCTACCTTCACCTCACCTAACTCAACTGGCCTTCCCGTGCAAGACTAATAGTGTAAAGTTCATCCCGTCATATGATCTGCGCAACCAGCCAGGAGTTTTACGGAGATACGGATATTTCCGCGTACTCCTACGAACCCCGCCTATCGCGTATAAGCTTACGGAAATATCCGGTCTAGCGCGGGCCCTCGTGATTTTGAATTTTACACGTTGAAAATCACATGATATCACGTGCAGTAGAAATCGGAAAATGGCCGCTGTTGTTGGACGACTTTGGCGCCGCGCAGTGACCTTCTCCTGTCCCTGACCATCTGTTATGGTCCTACGTTTGTAGCTATAGTCAACAATGAAGACGGGTCGACGGCAGGACCCGGACGGGCTGAGGCGTATCCCCAGGTAAGCCTGAAATTTTGAAGGTGGAACAGTGAGTCGTGCGCGCGTGTCCAAGCCCGTGGCAGTCGCGGCTCTCAATGAACCCACCTGGTTGTAGGACCTTCCTGTAGAGGTCCTCGTTTACACGGGACGTAAAGCCGTAGAACTAGCTAAATCCTATCTGATGTAGAGGGGCGTTCTCTGTCAATTAGCACCTCTACTCTTGTTTCGCCTTATTTGAACTGCAGAGAGCGCGACGCGGCAGTGGGCAGAGTGCGCAAGAGGCCCTCCATGTTGTCAGAGTTCCAGGGAAAATATTATAATCACAGAGAAACAAGCAGAGAAAGGTACCAATTGTGGGGCATGAGGGGTTAAAGTTCAATGTTATGTACATATGTTAATGTATTCTTTCCTCTGTCACTGTGTGTAGTGGTCATAGCCGACCAGGCCATAGGTATGAGCAACACGACTCGAACTTTGGAGTCAAGGGCACAAAGAGAGACAGGTTATTAAGTGGCACGATAACGAGGGTTAAGGGATGAGTATGATACCTGTTCTCCCTCCCTCCCTCCCTCCCTCCCTCCCTCCCTCCCTCCAGATATGGACCTGGGTTCTTTAAGGGAGATGTGTCTGAGTCACGCTCCTCACCATATGCACGTACACTGCCTTCCCACCACATCAGTGGACTCTCATTTCAGGATGATGTCATCCCTGCTGAGTTCACCAACAGTCACGATGACGGTAGCACTCACACCAAACGACCGAGGTTATTGGCTGACATGAAGGTGGACACTTCCATTGGTGGTGTATCAGGCCCCCTAACTGGGACTGGACACTCCACCCCTTCTCTTCCTACCAGCTCCCCACAGGTACAAGTGGGTGGAGTCTGTACTTGACATAGTGTCACATGACTGGCACATGACTGGCACAAACCAACTGCCAGTGAATTGCACTTTGAACTGTGCATACCCCCTCCCTTCCCAGGGACCTGGGCTGAGTGCCTACCTGGAGGATATTGAAAGTGACGAGGGGGACCTCATGGTTGATGATGATGAAAAGCCCTTGGGGACCCCTCCCCCCGAGGTGGCCCCCCCTACTCCCCCTGCCACATCCGGGGGGCTCAATAGCCAACATAGCAAGGAGCAGCTGCTGCAGAAGATGGAAACAGTTGACAGAGACATAACAGCGACAGAGGAACAGATATCAACTTTGCAGAAGAGACAGGTTGGGCCTCTTGCAGTACACCTAATAGGCTGGCTTGCAGATGACTTCTGTGTCCCTCCAGGCCGAGTTAGAGGGGAGCATTCATTCCACTCCCTCCACCTCCACCCCCTCCCCTCTCCACCCCTCTCCCCTCCCCCTCTCTTCTGAGGATGGGGCGGAGGAAGACAGTTCCTCCTCCCCACCTACTCCACCCGACGACAAGATGGGGAGCCCCAAGCGATCCATCCTTGACACAGTCTACCTCGAGAATAAGGTAATGGTTTAGTCTTACGAAGGAGACTATAAACGTATATACTGAGTGTTGTGTGGTGCCTGTGTACATGATTGGCTGGTGTTCAACTCTCCCACTCGTTCACCCAAAACATGTGCAGCTGAAGGCTAGGAGTGCCCATGCCATCCTCCACCATCTCTTGCCTGCGTCTCTCTCTCCAGCTCAGAGTGCCTCTGTGAGTACTTCGATCTCCCTCATCATCTCTATCAGCTCCCCTCACACCCTCTCTCTCTTTCTGTAGCCTCTATACAGCCAGCCATGGGGTGCTCCTGGTTATTTTGACATAATTAAAAGGTATACCATATCCCCCTTTCTCCTGTACCCGTCATGATTGAACACTTCATCCAGATATCAGGAGTGTCGAGCTGAACTAGTACAGTTGATTCAGAAGCAAAAACTGTTGAGACATGCCAAGGTTAGTCCTCCCTCACCTACCCCTCACTCTAACACACACATGCCCTCACCCTCACATGCCCACACCCTCACTCTCACATGCCCACACCCTCACTCTCACCTACCACTCCCACTTCTTGCTGCTCTCTAGGAAGTTGCACTATGTAAGAAATATGACGCTTTTGTGGCTGATTGGAAGAAAAGACTCGAAAAGGCTGAAAATAGTTCAAAGAAAAAGTAACCATCATCTCTCACTATCTCATGTGGCCTCATGCAGCTGTTGTGTGTTGATTAGAACTCGAGACCTCAAGACCAGGGAGCTGTTTGAGAGAACATTTCCAGAGTTGAAGAACCGCAGAGAGCAACAGGAGAGGCTAATGAGGTAGGCCACACCCTCTAGACCTTGTACCTTCTTTCAGTGTGATATGTGATGTGGTCTGTCCAGGGTCGACCAGAGGGGATACGGTGTGGTGCGGTCTGAATTGGAGCTCAGCCAAGTCATGTGTGAGCTCTACGAGCAGGAGGAGGTTAGTGAGTACAGCAAGAGTGTTCTTGGGTGACTCCTCCCTCTCTCCCTCTCTCCCTCTCTCAGGCTCCAGCTCGCAGTCGCCGTACCCATGCCCTCATCCCCGCCATGGTGGTGGGTGGGCCTGAGGAGAGGCTGATGTTCCGCAGTTCAAATGGTCTTATTCAGGACCCCATGGCTCTGTACAGAGCTGCCAAGCTGACCAACGTCTGGTCTGATGAGGAGAAGAAGACGTTCCGTGAAAAGTACAGTCTTAGAAATACAACTATTGTTACAGTGTCACTTAATATTTATTCTGGAAATAGGTATGCATTGTACCCGAAAAACTTTGAGGCCATTTCCACATTTCTGCCCTCCAAGACTACTGCTGACTGTGTGCGGTACTACTACCTCCATAAGAAGAATGAGAAGTTCAAACAAATGGCAAGAAAGGCTACTTTCAAGAGGCGGAAATTCATCAAACCAGTGGTCGACCTGGGGGGCGTGGCACACACTACTCCAAGACTTACCATTGATGGAGACAAGACAAAAATGAGATCGCCCCTTCTCTCGGAGGTCATTGCTCCCCAGACTCCACCCACTGCTTCCACTCCCACTGTGACCACACCCACTACTCCGGGACAGGACGAGAGGATCAAGGAGGAGCCATTATCCCCTAAAACCACTCGTATGTCCCTCCTCCTCCCCTGATATTCATGGCCTAGTTCCCTCTCCCCCCCTCCCCCTCCCCCATGTACAGGCTATGGAGACTGGACCGATGAAGATATTTCAAACCTTCGTTGTGGTCTCAGAAAGTGGGGCCGAGCCTGGAGCAAGATATACAGAGAGGTCGGTGGAAGGAAGACAGCAACGCAGTGCAAGCAGTTTTTTGATGACTTTTGCCATGATGAGTGTCTAGGACTGGGCCAGGCACTCAGTGAACGCAGCTCAATCAAGGTAGACTGCTGTTCTCTGTCACTGAACTCTACATCTAAGGCCTTATTGTCTAAATACCACATCATTTTCTGTGTCCTCTGCCACAGAATGCAGAGAAGGCTCAGAGGAAGTCAGAGAGCCGAAAGATAACTGCTCCCCTCGCCAGAAAGAGGGCCGTCAAGCCCAAGGCTCAGGTGGAACCAGAGCCAGAGAGAATGGTAGAGGGAGAGAGTGAGGCCATGGAGAGTGCCTCGAACTGTGAGACTGGCTCTGCAGAGGAGGAAGAGGAGGAGGAGGAAGAGGAAGAGTCGGGCAGTGAGAGTACCATCACTGATTCCAGTCCAGAGGATGCCACCACCGTCTCTGGCCACTCATCTGTCCGACAATCCTGGAAGAGCCACATCTCCTCCATGAGTCCGTCCCATTCCAGTCAGACTGGGTCTGAGAAGGGAGCACTGGAGCTGTTCATCTCGGCTGCAGAAGCACTGAATAATGTGGTCCCTACCGAGGTAGCTCTTCATGATCACAACTATGCATTGGCTCCTCTGAACAGTGTGGACATCCAAGGCAGCTCTGGACTCTCACTTATTGCAGCTGCAGCAGCTGTTGTGTCACCCACACTCTCACGGAGTGCAGGGTCGGGGAAATTTCCTGCAGTTTCTCCGGTGAGGGCCCCCCGAGGCCGGCCCCCCAACACCCAACGTCGGGGCAGCAGTGGTTCTACCTGCAAGCTATCCCCCACCCTCTTGAGCCCTGCCGGTACCAGTATCTATGTCCCTCTCACTGACACTACCAAATCATCATTTCGGAGTCGGGCCAGATCGGCCCCATCTGACCGGCCAAGAATTCAGCTCTCCCGGGCTGGCCCCTCAAATCTTCGCTACTCCATATCCAGCAAGTCAAGTAGCCCTCGCCCCATCCTCCCACCTGCCTCATACACACGCACCAAGGACTCCTCTGGTTCAGCTAGCAGTACGGCGGGTGGAACCCCTTCGTTAAAGTCCATGATTGCCTCACGGTCACAGCCTGCCATGAATAGCAATGCAGCATTTGAAACACTCGTTAATGTAGCAGTGGCTGCCTCTCCAGCCGAGCTGCCTAAAACCACAAGTGCTCAGCCAACTGCCACCCTCTCGATATCCTTCCAGAACACATCCAACTCTGCCCCTGCCACTCCTGCTGCGACAGGGACACCTCTCACAGATGCCACCTACAGTATCGATATGAGCCAGGCCATCAATATCCTAACACTGGCACAGCTGGCTCAGAGCCCGGTCTCCACCTCAGGCAACAAAACACCCCAGCAGCTACTGCTTACCCCTGGAGTTGCCTCCAAAGCCTCTGGACTACTGGGTACCATTGTCAGTCAGAATGGCCATGATGGAGGCGGGGGAGGGGGAGGGGGAGGGGTCAACAGCCCCAGCCCTGGCACAGTTAATGTCCTCATTGGCCATCTGACGGCTGGGAGTGCCTCTCCAACTCCCAGTGTACCCTCTGAGGCCTCAAGTACCAGGAGCTCCCCTAGCTCCTACTCTGAACCCAGACATCTCCAGAAACCACCTGGGAAGACCTCCAAGTCACCAGTTCCTTCCCCACCCGTCCCCCCTCCTCCTTCCTCTTCTGCTTCAACTGAAGACCTCTCCAACCTTAACCTCCTGTCTTCTCTGGTGGCTGTGGTCGCTGGGACCCAAGCCCCTCCCACTGCACCGTCTATCACACACACATCCACCACTACACATTCTGACACTGCTACCAGTTCCTCATCTGCTAAAAGCACGAGCACTACCTCCCTCCCCCCTCCCCCTGCTCACTCCAGATCATCAGCATTCAAGGCAACCAACCTACCTGCAGCCCTCACACAGAAAGCCAGTTCTCCTTCTCTGGACAAAAAAGATACTCGAACAAAAATGCATGAAAAGCCTTCTCCTCTTCCTTCTCTTGTCAACAGTGAACATTCTCCACGATCTCTGGTTGGTAACAGTGTACCTCTGGACTCACTGGCACGCAGTGTTGTTCGTTCGTCCTGCCTGACTCACCCTCAGTCCTCCCACTCCACTACCAACTCCTCTTCACCACACGCACACTCTACGTATCCCTCTCCTTCTCCTTCAATCAGTCAACAGTCAACTCTGCTACTCTACACCCGTTCTCTCAGCCTACCTAACCCAGCAGGTACAGAGGTCAGTTCAGAGGAGGAGGATCACCTGGAGAGTGCCACGAGGGGGATTAGTGAGCTCTCGAAACTCTTGGGGACGGACAGTGGGGCAGAGTCACTGAGTGGCAGTGACAGCACCACCTCCACTGCATATAGAAACTCCTGGGAACAGGGGGCCAGTGCCCTCCCACCCATCATACGAACTTCAAGGGGTCTCCGAGGGGGAAGTCCGGGGTTTTCAACAGCAAAGTCCGAGTTAGGTAACGACTCATCTAAATACCTGTCTGGCTTGCTGGAGACCCACAGCAGTCATTCCACACATTCACAGAAGACTAATAGCAGTAAAAATAGTACTGATGTCAAACTGTCTCAGGGTCCAGCAAGGTAGCACAGCTCCATGGAGCTACCACCCCATACCCAACTACCCCATCCCATCTCTCTGCTTGTGTCTTGTGCTATGTACAATTGTGTCCATTATACAGAGCATCATTCAGTCCCTCCACTGTACATTAACATCTATTGTTCATCCCTCCGCAGTGATGTGAAATTAACTGATTTGCATGAGATGTAGTTGTCATGTGAGGGTGAGCACTAGTTAGAAGAGTTCTTGGCAGCCCATTGAGTAGGCGTGAGGGTTTTCTGGCTGAAGGCGTGCAGCTGCGCAATTTCCTCTGATAGCGCCTCGTTCACCATCCTGTGCCGTTGCAGTAGAGCCACGCCCTCAAAGCGAGGAGACACCACCACCACGCTCAGCTTCTGGCCGCAGTTACTGCCACATGACGTGTCCGTCACTTCCTACAACGGTGAAACAATCGCATACCGTCATACGTGATGGTCCATGACTTACTTACAACGTGAACTGCTTCTAGTTTCTCAACTATCTTCTGCCTCACGAACTCCGTTGATAGAGCCATGGTTTGCCTTTTCTGTGATGTCATGTGATTTGAGCCCCACCCACAAATTGAGCTCAAAATGTTCCGTTTTACTTCTGTCTCGGTACTCCTAACTGTGCTGCTCGCTTCGTTCAACGGCGTTCCTGCGAGGTTGGAGAGACCTCACTTCCTCGCTGGAGGCCAGAATGGAGGCATAGGATGTGCTGCGTGCACCATCGTGACGGGGCTGGTGGAGCAGCTGACAGAGATCTACAACATATCAGTGACCGACGCACTGGCCAAGTTTTGCGGCTTCCTCCCGTCTGGATTTCGGGAAGCTTGCACGACCCTCGTGGAAGAGTTCGGCCCAGTCGTTATTGACTTGCTAGAGAAGAAAGAGACGCCCGATGTGGTGTGTTTTGCCATTGATATGTGCAAGAACGAGACGGGTCAGGTATGTCGCCTCTTCCCCCCGCCATCCTTCTCCAGCCGTTTACCAAAGGAGGTTCAACTGCAGAAGAAGCTGACAGCTGCCCGCCAGAGAGCCCGCTACTTGCGTCGCGGAGTACAGCGCTTCCCTAACCTCTGCAACATAACAGTTGTTAAACCAATATGTGACGTCATAGAGAGGTTTGGTAACGACCACTTACCAGTGGATGACCTTGATGGAGATTATTACTCCGACCTTCGAACTTTCCGAGGCTCTTCGTGGAGAGGTAAAGACTGCAACGATCTGGACCCTGATATCCGCCCTGGGAAACACACAGTTGGTGATTCACTCCTTGACACTAACTGTAATGGGATATATGGCGTAGACCCGTCGTCTGGTGAGACGTACGAGAAGAAGTGGTGCGAGGGTACTGGTCAGATGGGGACAGTGCTCCTTGGAGACAGTGCTGGGGCTCACTTCCACATCCCTCCTGCCTGGGTCACCAGCAGAGACCTCAGCATAGAGGCTTTCAAGAACATGTTTTTCATTTTAGAGAATGAGTTTGACTGGCCAATGATGTCCAGTACTACTGGCTACCAGAATTCCACGTGGCCGGACATCACTGGGCCTGTTGACTCCACCTACCTGAGGTTGAGGTCACTGAATCGCTGTAACCATAGAGACTTCCAGAATATCGCAGTCAATGGAGCGAGGTCCAGTGCAATGGCCGACGACATTGTCAAGAGCTTTGCTCGAAATGGTGGCAAAGACAAACCTGTTTTCATCTCATTTGCACTGATTGGAAACGACGTGTGTAGCGGTCACCATGACACCTCCCACATGACCACACCCACTGAGTTCTACGAGAATAACCTCCGGACATTTCGATACGTGGACTCTAAGGTTGCTCCTGGTTCAATAATGATAGCATACGGACTGGTCGATGGCAGGGTACTGTACAACACCCTCCATAACAGAATCCACCCAATCGGTTCCTGGCACAATGACATCACCTACTCCCAAGTCTACGACTACCTCAACTGTCTTGACATCTCTCCTTGTTTTGGCTGGCTCAATAGTAACGAGACCTGGAGGAACCTGACCACTGATCGTGCATTGGAACTAAATGCAGCCCTCAAGGCACTAGTAGCCAACGAAACCTTTGAGAATTTCAAGGCATACTATTTTGATCCGCCAGTCAACCAGGCCTTCAAGTACTGGGAGGAGAGAGGTGGAGAGCCGTGGCAGCTGATCGAGCCTGTGGATGGGTTCCATCCCAACCAGATAGGCAACGAACTGAACACAGTGATTGCGTGGCAGCTGTTTCGCAACTACACCCCTGAGGTCATCCCTCCCGTTAATCCCTATAATGACCTCATTGCAAAGAGATTTGGAGATCAGGGTGGCTACTGAACAGTCTATTTTATATTATGGTGTTTAATATCCACTCTGTAATAATATTAGTATTAATCTATCAATTAGCTACTCATGGACATTAAAAGTAAACTAGTTTTTCCTTTGAGCTGTGTCTACCTTCCTGGTCACATGACTGATCATGTGACTCTTGACTCGGACCTTTGATCTCCACGTCTTCATCTGTCTCCTGTCCTGTGTAGGTACTATCAATCTCTGAGGAGCAGATGCAGAGGGTGGACTCGGCTGTCCGACGGGAACATGCAGTATCGTCAGCTAGAGATATTGTAGTGCTCAGCCTCCTAGCAGTAGGGCCCAACTGAAAGACAGAGGAAGGTATGGAGTGCAGGAACACCTGTCCATTGTTACTGACGTAGCCGGGTGTACATTCCTCTCTAGAGGTCTCGAGAATGATGTGTTTGGGAGAGTCTGTGGAGAGCTGCCGGAGTTCAGTGAGGAGATGAGGGAAGGTTGGCCTATCTGTGGGGACGACCTGCCAGCATCGCTGCAATAGGAAGTAGCTGAGTGGAAGAAATCAGAACATTAACAGGATATCGTACAGTGTGCATTGTTAGTGGTCAGTGACTTACAGTTTATTACTGAAACTGCTGAGCAGCTGAGGCCGCTGGTTGTTGACTACAATATGTTGGTAGAGGTCTCTGGCTGACACTCCAGGGTAGGGATTAGTCTCCAGTGTGACCACCTTGTACAGCAGGACACCGAATGACCAACTGTGTGACAAATAGTAACACTATGACTGAATTGACAGAGTTATTCCTTGACTCACACATCACTGAAGACAGAGAACCTCTTCTCCCAGAGGCACTCGGGAGCCATGTCATGTAAGAAGTGCTCCCTCTCTGTCACGATGTAGTAATACCCCTCATGGTACATTCCTGGGTTGGCTATCTTTACATGTAGATGAGGTCCCACTAAGATGTTCCTAGTAGACAGGTCACGGTGGACAAAACCATGGTTAGCTAGGAAGCACTGCACGGAGAAGGAGATAGTCACCTCCACAAACTCACTTCAATTCTAGCTTACCATTCCATCTGCTACTTGAACAGTGACCTTCATCAGATCACATGACACACGTTCATTGTATGGCTTGTCCTGGATGACATCGCAGGTCTCGTGGAGATACCTGCATGGGAAGACACACCCACCGACGGTCTTCAACTGTAAGCAGAGAGCAGTATGGTCTGATCTCACCATTCAGGGATAGGGCCTTTCTTGAGTGACCAGAGGAAGTGATCCAGAGTGCCGTGGGGCATGTAGCCTAGCAGTAGACAAGGTGGACCTCTTTTACTAGGCACTGCTATCAAGGAGACTATGTGTGAGTGTGTACCAGCCTGTATTGTGGGAGAAGGAAGGGAGAGAGAGGTATTGTGGCAGTATCAACACAGTCCTATCACATACTTTGTCTTGTATTGACTTCATGAGGTAGACCTCTGCCATCAGCTCCTCTAGCCCCAAACTTGACTGTTCATCTGTTTCAGAGAAGGGAGCGAGAGAGGACAGGAGATATATGGTACAGTAACAGGGACACATACCTTTCAATCTCTTTACTGCCACATGTAGCTCAGCCATCCCTCTTGGAGGGTGACTGACAGTGGCATGGTGGACTGTCTTGAAGGTTCCCCTGTGGAGTAGCTCTTGGAATGAAATGGCATTGAATGAAACTTGAAATGAACCTGCAGAAAAAGAATACTGTCGTACACACTTCATGCATGCACATGCAAATGTACCAGAAGACTCCACAAGTTCATCTTCCATTTCTTTCAAAAGGAAGTGCTCTGGGTCATGATGGCTCTGCCTCTGTCTTCGAACCACACACACTATCATTGTACACACACAGAGGAGGAGGCTAAGGATGACCACCACGTTACCGATGACTAGCCCCACCCCCCACCTCTCCAGACCCAGCACAGTAGTGTCTGGAGCATCAGTGGGTGATGTCTCAGTGGAGTGAGGAGGAAGGACAGTCGGTGAGAGGGTAGACATTGAGGGGGTAGACAAGACCAACAGGATGTAGATTGCGCGGCGTGTCCAGCCACTCCCTCTTTTTGCACTACTCAAATTACTCGTCTCACAGTGGAGTAATCAGTAAATAGCGTAGATCTACAGTAACTACTGGCCAATTACTGTGGAGACACTAATACTGCAACTCGCATAGTTCCAGTGGCCGACAGCTGTCTGCTTTGATGCATGCAATACTGTAGTGCAATTGCGTGCACTCTTGTTTACAGCATTAGATGGGCGTGGTAGGTTACAGTGTGGAATGTCTTAATTACTTTTGACAGTCTGGCCACACCTACTTTTGTGGGTGCGGTTAGACGACTAATTAACTGCTGGATGAGTATTGATGTGGCAGACTGGTCCCTGCCATGGAGGCCTTCAGCTACTGTGGGGTGGACGTACAACATGGGAAGCAGAGTACGAAGAGAAAGCGATATGACGAGCCAGACGAGTAAGCCGCGCGAAAGGGCACATCTTCAGGTCTCTATTCCACTCTCTCTCTTTCTTAGCCGTGTACCTGCAAAACGCCACCTGACAGAGGACGCCATGGCTGCCTTCATGCATCAACTGAACCTCAGCAGCGGCACCTCTCTTCCTTCTCCTCCTTCCCCCCTCACACCTGCTCCCCTCAACATCACCACTGTCACCTCCTGCCCTGCAACCAAGGCTGATACCTCTTACTGCACTAGAAGACCTGCTCATAACTCGTGCAGAAGCAGGTACTACCTTGTAGCAATGAAGTATAACGTGTGGCCCAACCTTTGATGTGGTCAAAGGAATTCTCTCTCTCTCTCTCTCTCTCTCTCTCTCTCTCTCTCTCTCTCTCTCCACAGTGTAAGAGGAGGTGTCTCTAACCACAGGCTCACTCCTCCCAGAGAGGACCCCAGGGAGACCAAGCTGGTAGGGTCTGCAGTGACTGAGGGGCTGGACCTAGCCAGCACTCTAAGTAGACATCCTGTACACATCAGGTGAGCTACCTGACTCCTCTCCTTCTCTTCACACTCAATAATTCAGGTGATGTCAGTATCACACAATTACTCAGGGTCACCCCAGCCACACCCCCTTCTTCGGAGTCCAGTGGGTCACCCCATCAAGATGACTGTGAGCCAATGGAGCAGTCCTCCTTCTCTCGCCATCACTGTAAACAGAGAGTTCCAGTTGTACTGGAAGACATTAGCTCTGACAGCAGTGACAATGAAATGTGTGTTCTCTACTGGCACCCTCTACCCCTCCCCTCTATGACACACGTGATTGGTACCTTCCCCTCCCCTTCAGGACCCAGAGGGTTTGGATAGCCCCAGAGATACAGATGCTGACTACCTCCCAGCGACCATTCCTTGTCCCTCCAATCCTTGATGAAATGTGAGGACACATGTACAGCCTCCATTCTGGCCTCTGTTCCGGTCCCAAATCACATACCTCCAAGCCAGGTGTGATATCTGTCTCTCCCTCCTCAGTGCTAAGAGTGATATGGCTGTTGTTCCCTGGGTCAAGAGAGAACACTTCTTCACTGGTATCATCGGTAAAACAAAGGCACAGGTATGACTCTGTGTGTGTGTGTGTGTGTGTGTGTGTGTGTGTGTGTGTGTGTGTGTGTGTGTGTGTGTGTGTGTCCATGTTGACCTACCACCTTACCCCACCCTCTAACTACCGTATGGCATATTGTGTGTAGGTGTCTTCTGAAGAAACTAGCAGTGGGTCAGAAGAGCCGGAGTAAGTGGTGTGTGTGTGTGTGTGTGTGTGTGTGTGTGTGTGGCAATTCATGGAGGCCATGTCAGTCAGGTGTTCCATTCTACGCAGGTTCCAAGAGGATGACAAACAGTGGGACTGTAACATGCATTTTGACTAACACACACACACACCATGCTGTCTGCTGTCTGCACACAACTTCCCACCATTCTCCAACTGATCAGTATCCCTCCTATCTCCTCAACCTAACTCATACATGACCTCCATATTTATGTCTGTCTCTCCGCCATGTCATCAACATATCATGTTCGCTATTCATATCGTATGCCGTCTCAGCCTGTGTTTATTGCTATAAGTTTGAAAAAACTTTAAAAATTGGAAACATACATTGTACAGCAAGTTCAGTAGGAGTGCAGTACATAATACCAGAGTATCAGTGTATGAGCGTATGGGAATAGGAAGATGAGTGCTACTCCATTCCATAATACTTGAGGTTACGATCCATTCCAGTAGAGACGAGAAAAGATGCATTCTTTCCAAACCGCACACCAGTCGCCAGTCCAGCATGATCTGTGCACAGATATATATGTATGATGTCACTGCAACTGAAGGGGCGGAGTGGGTGTGGTCTCTTACCAGTGAATGTCTGCAAGAGATGCCACTGCTTACACAGATACACCCTAGACACAAGGACAGAGAAGGACACTTATCATCTCTACAGTATCGAGAGTGACTCACTGGATATCAGTCCCTGCTACGGCAAGGTAGGTCCCCGTCTGGTCAAAACACAGTGAGAGCACCTAGTGGTGAATGTGGGGAGGGGGGAGGGGGAGAGAAGGGGGTGTGAGTGCACGGCAGATGATGGCTGTGGTGGTTACCTCTGAGCCAGGTTCAAGGTTGATGCTCTTGAAGTTCTTCAGTTTCCGCAAGTCCCAGAGCTTCACAACTGAGTCACTGGCAGACGTAGCTAGGTAATACCTGACAGGGAGGGAGGGAGGGGGGTGGGGACAGCACTAGCATGTGTACTAGACCTCCTTAGCTCTGAGGACACACCCATTCTCAGAGAAGGCCACACTTGTGATGGCTCCTGAGTGTCCAGGGAAGTTGGCAACATTGGCCTTCTCCTTCAGGTCCCAGATCTTCACAACACTGAGAGGGCACACACACACACACACACACACACACACACACACACACACACACACACACACACACACTCAAATTAGCACTCTGAGGAGGGAGATACCCATACCTGTCTTTAGTGCCTGTTCCAAATATGAGGCCATCAGGATGGAATTGGGCACAAGTCAGAGCTGCAGGAGTTGACGAGAAGAGGTCACATGACATCAATAGAGGGTCACATGACCTACCAGATGGTGCTGCAGGATCATTAGCTTTACTGATGACTTGACCAGTTCGGATATCAGAAAAGCCCCAGTACTAATACATGGGACAAGGGGGGGTAGGATGAACGTCAGGAGTAAGGTAATAATTGGGGGGGTACCTCGTCAGTGGAAGAACTGAGGATATAATCTCCAGTGGCATGGAGACTGATCCCAGTCACTGGTCCATCATGAGCCTGGATACACACACACACGCACACGCACACGCACACGCACACGCACACGCACACGCACACGCACACACACACACACACACACACACACACACACACACACACACACACGACACTCATAGGGGGACATGCCCCATCAGAGACAATGGTTGTGGTGGAGACTCACTCGAACCGCAGTGCTACAGGAACTGTTGTGAATGGACCACACTCTTACAGTGGCATCAGGAGAGGCTGTAATGGCCACCTCCTGCGAGGAGAGAGGGAGAGAGTACTGTGGGACCTCCACAGGTGAGGCTGTACCTCCTTATTGTGGTACACCACACTGGTGACTTTCTTGGAGTGACCTCTGAGGGTGGCGATGATCTGTTCGGAATCTTTCTCAAAGACAACTGCATTCTTGTCAGCACCTCCGGTGAGGGCCCGTGACGTGTCATCTGATACATCGAGACACAATATGCCTGGAACACTGGCACTGTGAAGGCCCTGGGGAAAGGAGGGAGGGGAAGGATGGAGGGGAGGGGGAGGGGGAGGGGGAGGGGGAGGGGGAGGGGGAGGGGGAGGTCCAGAGCTGGTAAATAGTGAAGGTTGGCTCACTCACTGGGTGGGAGGCAATCTGCTTGAAGCTGCTAATACTTTCAGCAGAAACAAGTCCTTCTGGCATTTTCTTTCCTCTCTAGAGAGGGGGTGAGGGGTGGGGAGAGGGAGTGAGGGGGGAAGATGAGAGGGGGTGAGGGGTGAGGGTGAGGGGTGAGGGTGAGAGGGGGTGAGGGTGAGAGGGGGTGAGGGGGAGGGGGAAAGGTGAGAGGGGGTGAGGGGGAGGGGGAAAGGTGAGAGGGGGTGAGGGGTGAAGGTGTGTGAGGGGGATAATATGATAATACAATGTTCTAGCTCTACCTTCTTCCTCTCTGTTGTCAGTTGAGTAGCTGTGTCCATGAGCTGTAGAGGATGTCATCATCATTACATCACTCATTAATCATTACACACACCAATTCTCCATACCTTTTGAAGGATTTCTTCTGTCATCTCACCAGGAGCCTACACAGAGACAATAGCTCACAGACATGATGACACTGTACACTGCACCCACCTCCATCTCCATGGCTTCAGCTGCGGTCTCACCAGGTGCCCCATAGCTTGCAGCAACATGAGGCTTTAACGTGGCCAGAGCTGTGTAGGGAGGGGAGCAGGGGATGTAAGGGAGCAGTGGTGCAGTGTCTAACATGCTACATGTATAGTCTGGGTCTCAGAGTCTGAAGCAATGTCGTCGTCACAACACTTTCTGCTCAGTGAATAGTCATCACTGACCCCAGACATGAGCTGTGAAATGATCCTTACCTTCTCTTGCAGCTGTTACTTCTTTGGTTAGCCGTGCGATGACACGGCATGCCGCGTCGTGTTGGTAGAGGGCGTGGGACAGCTCTGGAGGGAGAGAGGGAGAAGGGTTAATACACAAAGCACACTGTCCACCATAAAGATAGGGACCTTGTCGAGCAGTTTGAAGCTGCTGGCGAAGTGTGAACGAGTGTAACATAGAGGCATCCTGTGATGTAAGGAGAGCAATGGGGAAGTCAGCAGATGTCATGTGAATGTCATGTGACTGGAGCTCACCCATTCATCTTGGAGCAGTTTCAGGATGGCAGGAATACTGGTAGCAGATGGTGGGCGGGGTTTTACCAGTGGGTCGGCTGTGGGGTCAAAGGTCACAGAGGTGTGACATACATCCCACCATTACCCTCACGTGCAGCCACCCTACCATTAATGGCGATAAGATTGTCTAAGGAAAGCGGTTCTCCATTCACGGGATCTGTCCCGTTGTCCTGAACCCACTTTGTGATCAGACGTTTTTCAAAGACGCGGCCAGAGGCAGGGGACAGAACTGGCTCCTGCGGGACCTCGTGACAGACTGCAGCGGGCGGGAAGGATAGAGAGGAGATGACAGCGAGGAGGAGGGAGCTGAAAGAAAACTCACTTGAGCAGACGAGCGCCATTTCTGCACGTCCACGTGTTTAAGAAGCGAGATCACATGATCATTTAGCCACACCCACTAGCCGCTGAAGTGAAGGTGCACCATGTTATCTCGCATGGTGAAGGAGCATCAAGAGAGGCAGTCCACGCTCAGAGAGGAGCAAGACAGGAAGAGAAAAGCTGCCCTGGCCTCGGTCCAGAAGTGCACTCATGCCATGGTTGACTCCCTGAACAGCGGCGTGGAGAAAGCCTACGAGAATCAGAGAAAACTGGACAAAGAAGCTAAGTCCCTGCAGGCCAATTCAGCACGCTACGTGAAGCAGACGACCCAGTGGCTGGGGCTGGTGGAGGGATTCCACAAGAGCCTGAAGAGCCTAGGGGACCTGGAACAGTGGGCCAAGACCATTGAGACCGACATGAGAGTGGTAGTGGATACATTGGACTACGCCTACAGAGGATCTGGGGATGTACATGCATTCCACGACCACTCAGACGTTCCTCCTCCACCAGATGAACACTAGAGCCATCATTATGTATACTGTGTGTTTGTGTGTTCAAAAATAAAAATGATGCATGCAATTATAGGACTACTTTATAAGTGAATCGGGTTGCTGTCATGCACTGCTCTGCTCTGAATCCAGTATGGCTTGTTTCAGTCGTGAACAATCATCACTCAGTTGCTTGTCTCCTGGTATCAGTGTCATTGCAGCTTCATAGTCCTGTACAGCCAGATGGAGCTGATTGCTCTGAGCGTAGGCCGAGCCCCTCCTAGCAAACACCTTGGCTCTGGCAGCTTGGTTGGAGGGAACTACTGGATAGTAGAGCTCCAGTGCTCGGCAACAGTCAGTGATACACATGTCTAGTTTCCCCATGGCAAGGTAGCAAGCTGCACGATTGGCAAAGAGCTGAGGTAGTGATGGGTTGAGGGACACTGCTTCTGAGAAGACATTGACAGCTGCTTCATAGTTCTTGGCCCGGAAGAAATTGTTGCCTCGATCTTTGAGGAACTCTGGGTTCCTTTCATTCACATCTTCCTCACTGCCTTTAGCAGGCTGTGTGATCCTCCGAGCTGCAGCCTGTTTCGCTAACCACTCCTGCTCCTCGGCCGCTCTGGACTCTCGAGCAGCTGTGGGGAAGGCCCGAGGGGTGAAGTGTACCTGAATGCTACCACTCTTACGGGGAGAAGGTGCTCTTGTCTTCTTGAGGTGTTCGCTGCTCTCAGTTTTCCAGATTGGTGATGAAGACTTCTTTGGAGCTGTTTTACCCACTGGCTGCCTTGTACAATCAGTTCTCTTTTGTTCTGCTTGCTTTTTCTTCTCCTCTTTCCAGCGCTGCAATTCTCTGTTGGCACGGTCTCTCTCCTCCTGTTTCTCTCCCTCAATCCTCTCCCTCTGTGCCTGCTCTAACTTCATCTGCTCACGAATTACAAACCGTTCCTCTTCTCTCTTCTTCTTGGCTCTGGCCTCTGCTTGTTCAGCTGCCGACCTTTGCACCTTCTCCACCGCCTCCGCCCTCTTCTCTCCCAAAACTTGCTTGTCCTCCGTCTCTTCAGATGCCAAATTCCCCCACAATCCAGCCTCCTTCTTTATCAACCTGAATTCAATAATGCCATTACCCACCCTCGCTGTGCACTGCTCCTCTACGACATCTGCGTAGAGGTACACCTCGAACAGGTAGGGCGGGTAGCTCACTTTGATGTAGCGATCTGTGGACAGGATATCTGCTTTGCTTCCCTTGACCCCCTTCAAGGGTAACACAATGTTCACTTCGGCTTCGGTCTCTTTCCAAGAGTAATCCTTCACGGCAATAGGCATTCTTCCAGGACTGCCTCTTGGCCTGGCACGGCGCGTTTGGTGCGGACTATTTGGAAACGAAAACACGTTTCAAAGGTCAAAGTACGGCTTGCATGTCGGGAGCTTTCTCTGTTTTGAGAAGGCTTTGCAGGCCTCGCGCAGTCTCAAAGGCGTTGAATGGGGCACGAAGGTTGTGTTGTGGCTACCAACTACCGACACAGCGTCACACACACGTCATCCCCAGAACGTGGACTGTGAGATGCTGGACCACCACCGCCCCACCACCATCACTAGCTATAACAGTCAGACAGTTTCATGGTGAGGTTACCACTGTACCAGTCAATGTGCTGGTAGTGAATGTGTTGCTGCAGATTATCATCATGAATTGATCTCATTGCTGGGAAAGTACCTGGACCAGAACGCTGATGTTGAGGTGAAAGGTCGTCAGATACAGCTGGTCTCCTCCATACTGGCAGATGTGTCGAAGCCGACTAAAATGCTTGTGGCAAAATTGAACTGCGAGACTAAGTGTGAGATTTGTGAGGGTGTGAGAGTGGGAGTGTGGGAGTGTGGTGGCTATTGTGATGGATGTGTTCTCTTGTCCGCAGTGTCTGCAGAGGAGGTGTATGGACTAGCAGTTGGAGTCTTTCAGGCAAAGGACAGTGGTACGATTCCCTTGCCCCCTCTCATGATGGAGTGTTTGTACATCTCGTGCACCTTCAGTTGGTGAGGATGTGCTGGAGATGGCAACTGCTCTGTTCCAGTATGCTGGGGAGCAGGGAGACACCAACGCCCTCTACACATACGCACAACTATTGAGAACAGGTACGTTGAGTCTCACCACTGTGGCCTCTATCTGACTACCCCTCTTAGGTCAAGGTACAGAAGTGGATCTCTCTCAAGCTGCGCAGCTGTTTTCTGAGCTGGCAATGAAGGGCCATCCTTATTCTCAGTTTGCTCTGGCTGGTATGTACTACACAGGGAGTGGACTGGAGCAGAACTTCACTAGAGCTTACAGTCTCTACAGTGTAGCCTCTCAAAACTATGTGGCAGAGGCCTTTAATGTATTAGGTGAGTCTGTGCATGCATTGTGGAGTATACCTTCCTCTACCCTCCCTCTTCCCTCCCTCTCTCTCCCTCTCTTACCTTCCTCCCACCCTCCCTCCCTCCTCAGGCAGCATGCATCAGCATGGACAGGGGGTCGAGGAAAACATGGAGGAGGCCATCAAACACTACACATCAGGAGCAGAGTTAGGTGAGTGGTGCCATTAGACTCACTGTGTCTGCCATCATCCTCCGTGTACAGGGGACCCTATGGCACACCTGTCTCTAGCCAGCTGCTATACCCATGGCAAGGGAGTCAAGCAGTCATATGATCAGGCATTTCATCACCACCTCAAGGCCAGTGAGGCAGGTCAGTCACACCTGTCATCTGTTAACTAACTGCTCTGATTTCATTGCTATTGTATGTACCCACTGACAATAGCTGCTTTGTGTGTGTGTGTGTCAGTCAATAGAATGGGCTACATATATATCAAGTCCCTCCCTCCTCCAGGTCTGCCTGTTGCACTGTACAATGTGGGGGGACACTACTTCGCCGGGAAGGGGGTAGAGCTCAGCTTTAAGAAGGCTGCGGACTACTACCAGCAGGCAGCTGATATGGGCTTTGCTCCGGCACAGGTAATCCCCCATTCATCATGTCATATATACCATGTCTACACTATACGTAGGTAAATTTAGGGAACATGTATTACAATGGTTTGGGAGTGCTGAAGAGCAGACAACGTGCCAAGGAGCTGTATCGACTAGCAGCCGATGTGGACACTAATGCTAAATTACTGCTAGAGGAACTGGAGCTGGAGGAGAAAGAGGGAGGAGGGGGAGATGACAGTTCTAGCAAATCATAGCCCTTGGTCATAAGTTTTTTATTCACTGTGTTATCAGAAATATCAGTGGAATTTAATCAGCTTTGGAGTAAACCTAGCAGCTTCCTCCTACTTACTAGCATCACACATCCTGGCATGCACCTTCCCACGTACAGTGGTGTGTTTGTGGCCATGCCAATTGCAACATGCCCACCCCAAACTATAGCCTTATAAGGTCAAAACTTCTACAGAATAGATTCGATTCACAAATTGCTTTATAAATTGTATACAGGAGAATGATGATTAGTAGCCACTATACTTGTAACAATTGAAAACTAAAGCTAAAAAGACTGGAAAAATGTACTGTACAATCAAACATGATCTACCTACCACAGTGACTAGCTGATTAGAGACTGTCTGGGGGTCTAGTCCACTTTGATTGTGAAGGGGCTGCCGTTGATTTCACTTGTAGGATCTTCTGTGTTTTCCCCCCAAAGGAGGTGGAGCTTGTAGTCACCTGGGTCTTTAGGGACAAAGGAGACCAGCATAGTCCCGTCTGAGTTGTTGGAGAGCTCTAGGGCCCCCTTTGTTGGCCCCTCAAGTTTAGCTCGAAGGGGGCCTGGCCCAGCACCTTCTTGGGGGGTCACATCAATTGTTCCCAACTGGTTCACCTTCATCGTTCCGGAAGTGATAGGATCCCCAGTTGCAAAGACCAGCTGTGGGTTACGTACCGCACTGCCCGAGACAGTAACCTTGAATGGACTCCCTGAGATGTGTCCATCGGCCCAGAAGACCTCTAAAGTGTACTCCCCGGGGGCTATGGGGTGGTAGGTCACTGTCATTGTATTGTCGCCGTTGTTAACAATCTCGATGGGTTTGGGTGGGTGTGGTCCCGACACCGATATTGACAAGGTACCGGGACCTGCATCATCTGGAGTGTCTACTGTGAACACTGCCGGTTGACCGACAGTCCCTCCCTTGGCCCCCGGACCGCTGGCTGTACAGAGTAGGGGGTTGATGGCTCTCCCCTCGCCAGTGATGTAGAAGGAGTGAGGGCTCATGGGCAGTTCCTGGTCCCCCCATTTCAGTGTCAGTTGGTACTCACCAGGGTCCTGGCAGGTGTAGCTTATCTCGACCCCTTCCTCACTGGAGTCATCTGCAACGATAGTTGGTTTTGAGGGGCCAACAATTCTAATGCCGAGGGGCCCTGGACCAGCTCCTGCTTCACCCTCGACAAAGAACTTGAGAGTCTCGTTCACCTTCCCACCGTTCAGCCCGTCACCTTTGACCTTTACCTTTGTGGCGTCATTGATGACATCACCAGTTACGTCGACCTTGAAAGGGCTGCCATGGACATGGGAGTCTCCCCACAATACTCGTAGCTCATATTCCCCAGGTGCTGATGGAGTGTATGTAACATCCACACATTTCTCGGCCTCGTTCTCTGTCATTTCAATTGGCTCTGCCTTCGACGGTCCTAGGATGTGGATTTTGACACGTGCAAACCCAGCGTTGTCTTTAGTCCGAATCTGGAAGTGGGCAGGTTCGGTGGTCAGTGCTGACTTCAGGCCAGGTCCACTGGCCCAGCACTTATCAGTGTATGCTGCAAACTTGACGTTTGCCTTGAATGGGCTTCCTGGGATATGCTCATCCCTGACTTTCACTGTCACCACGTGCTCTCCGGCAGCAGTGGGCTGGTAGGAGCACGAGAACTGCCCGTTCCCGTGGGGGGTGATCTCCACTGGCTTGGAGCCAGTTGGACCCAACACACTCACTTCCAGCTCGTCCTGGTCCACATCATGTGGGCACGACACTTGGAAGTCGCCGAAACAGTTCACTTCGAAAGTCTCAAGGCCTGGACCGAACGCCACCAGCGCTACCGGCTGCTGCTGCTCCTTGGGTTTAGGCGGCGCTGGAGCGGGTGCCGAGACAGCAACAGAGGCACTCACTGGGGCACTGGCTGGGGCTTTAGGAGCTGGAGGCGGGGCGGGCTTAGAGGGAATAGTAGCAGATGGCACGGGGGGAGAGGCCTTTCCCTTCACCTGCATGCTGTAGCTGCTAACGTGAACATTACGCTTGGGCTTGGGCGCCACGGGTGGTGGCGTCTTCTTAGTCTTGCCCGCGAAACTGATGACCGAGTCAAAGATCTCGTCTATTTCTTTCTGAGCATCTCTCGCGTCTTTGGTCTTGGTACTAGGGCCGGGAGGCGGTGGAGGGGGAGGAGGAGGTGGCCCGGCTGTCACTGTCGCACTCGCACCAGAGCCGCCAGCGTCGGCACTTATCCCCAGCTCTGCGAAGAGTTTGTCTGTCTCTGCGTCTATACTCATGGCCGCGAGGAAACCCAATGGGAGCTGCACTAGTAACGCGCTAGTAGAAGAATCAGTAGAAGTGGAGAGTGCTGCAAACAGCTTCACTGCGTGCACAAGGGACAGGTCGCTTCCGGTGTAAGAGGAAGTACATATTACGTCATGAATAATTGAGAACTGTGAGATAAGGAGAATGATACACAGAATACAAGAAAATAGAATACTAAGTGTGATAGGATGTGAGGAGAGGGGAGAGGGAGTCCAGCAGGTCGGTGTGGCCTGGTCTGCCTGCAATACTGAGCACAAACTGTAAGCAGCCAAATCGTAGCCGACTGCCGTGGTACAAGGTGGCGGTACCCTCCCATCCCTTTCTGTTTGTACCAACAAGGCAGGATGCACTTCGTCGACATAGACAAGGTGTAGAAGGAGGGTCTGGACAGAGGAGGGCCGTAGATAGCAGGCTGGGTGGCTGTTTCTCTGGTGTTCCAGATGCTGCACTAGCACTGGTCTTCATAGGAGAACCAGTCTTGGTTACTGCAGGTACACCGCCACTCAGTTTCTTGGCCCTTGAGAGTGCCAGTGGGATACTGACTACTGAGCTGTTGTAAGTAGTTCTCCGAGTGCCCTCCCCCGTGCCTTCATCCTTGCCCAAGTGTTTAGTCAGGTTCAAGGCCCCCTCAAGAGCACGCCGGGCAGAGCTCTGGTCCCTCAAGGTCTTTCTTGCAGTCTCAATTTTCATCTTAGACTTGTCGGTCTTTAGGGTATCGTGTCCTTTTAGATCAATAAGAGAGTCCTTTTTCTCCACCTCCACGACAGTTTTGTCTGAGAAGTCGCATGAATAGAGGACACCATCCACGACAGAACCATGGTCACTGTAGTTGAGCAACTCATAGTCACCAGTGGCCTGCACAGGAGAGAGAAGTGAAGTGTGTGTGTGTGTGTGTGTGTGTGTGTGTGTGTGTGTGTGTATGTGTGTGTGTGTGTGTGTGTGTGTGTGTGTGTGTGTGTGCACGTGTGTGTACCTTGTTGTAGAAGATACATGCATGCCGGGAAGAGAGGTAGTTGCAGTGACCATAGAGAGATAAGCTGACATCAGCATCAGACCCTGCAGTGACCACCATTCAATGTATGTACACATGTACATGTACTGAGGTATAGTGCTCAGGGTCACCTGTTCCTATGATAGTCACTTGTTTGTGGACTGCGAAGGCCGTTCCAATACCAGACACAGGGCAGAGGACACTCTGGGCGGACCTCAGGTCATCTGGGGAGGGAGGGAGAGAGTGCCCAACAAGAAAAGGAGTGGCAATTGTGTTATGAGCCAAATGACTTCACGGCCAATTCTCAATGCCAGCCAAGAGAGAAGCACGAGGCCATGTTTGGTAATGGCTAGCCCAAGTGGCCCTCCACAGCCAAAGGTACCGGCATACAACCCTTTTATGGAGATCCATGTGTACACACACCAACACTAGAACATGCACTAGTCCATATACCACCTACCTGCAGTAAGATTGGGTTTGGCTGGTGATAGAAGTGGCCTCATCCCATTGATACTCTTAATGGAAGGGTGAGGATGATTAGATGGTGGTGGGGAAGACTCCTTGTTGACTAACTGCTGCAGCCTCTGAGAGGCCAACAGCTGTACCAGTCGGTGGTCCAGGAGGGAGATGTCAGCAACTGGAAAGTGGAGGAGAGCACACCATTCAGTGTGAGGATCACTTCCAGGTAATGCTACTACCTACCAAATGTGGGGGCCCTGGGTGTCTTCACATCCTCTGATGTTCCTTCCTCCATTTTTATTTCTTCCTTATTCTCATTGCAACACAGCTGCCCTTTCTCCCGTTCTGCATTCTCACTCATCACACTGTCACCACTCACAACATCACCATTCTCCATTCCTCCTCCTCCCACCTCCATTGCACACTCCTTCACCTCCCCACTCCCCTTGTTCCCTACATCCCTCTCCTCCTCCATGACCACATCATCAAGGCCATTCACTGTCTCTCCCTCCCTCCCCTTCTCTCCCTCCCTCTCCTCCATGTTGGCATGTACGTCTGTTCTAACCACACCACTCTTGTCACCACAAGTCTTATCTAACACTTCTCCATCACAGTTAGACACACACTTTCCAGAACTCTGATGGCTACTACTGAGATCCAAGCTCTCTCGATTTTGTTTGCACATCTGAAGAGTGTTGACAACTCCATTGAGAGGTTGGGTCTTGGAAAGTTCCAGGAGCTGAGTGGCAGCAAGGAAGACTGCTGAGTCATCATCCTCAGTACTGGAGTCATGGTGAGTGAGGCTGGGATTGTGATGTGTCATTGTGAGGGGAGGACTGGAGGAGGTGGGGGAAGGGGGGGAGTGAGGATGTGATGCAGTGTCCATTGAGTGTTGATTAAGTTGAGAGAGAACAGCTCTTCTGGTCCACTGCAGGGAACAGAAGGTATCTTGACAATCACACCTACCAAACATGTGAGCAATATATACCTGATCTTGATGGTGAGTGGGTGGGAGAAGCTGTGCCGAAGAAGATGCCAGTGCTGCAAACTCTCTCCTCATCCTCCTCTCCTCCTCCCTCCACCACTCACACACCTCTGCTGCACCCAACAGGCTCTCGGAGAGGGGCGGGGCCTCAAGTGCCTCTGGAAGGGGGTCAGAGTACAGGGACTTCAGGGCAGCTGGTACCTGGGGAACATGAGTTATGAGAAGAATGGCTCATTTCCTGTTTAGTGCAGCTCATTTCCTGTGCAGAGGAATGCACTCACTTGAGCCGGTCTTCTCTTGAGATGGGTGGTCACTCTCTTGTAATGTGGGATTCTGTAAGGAGTGAGGGAGGGAGGGAGGGGGAAGGGTAAGGACTAAGGAATGTAATGAATGGTGTTTCCTTATCTTACTTGTTGATCTTTGCGAGGAAATCCAACTTTATGTGGTGATGTCGTATCTCTTGCCTGCCCTTTTCCAACGCCCTCAGTCGTCGTGACAACCGAGGGTGTTCAAAATCCGGCTGAGACAGAGAATGAATAACTGATGCTATGTCTAATGCACTGGAGGATGTGGGTGTGGCTTACAATGGAGTGATTTGGGTGTGCGGGACACATCCAGGCAGTGGAAGGGGGTGTGGTCAATGGAGGCTCCACACATGACAGATGGAAGTGTAGTGGACAGAAGTCACACTGAGCCAGGTCAGGTGGGGGTACCCTCCTGCACAGAGAGGGGGTTAGGAGGGTGGAGAGATGGCACGTGGGGAGGGTGTAAATTCCAAATTCCCACTTCCCTCTTAGAGTGAGTCAACTTACTGGTTGCAGGCAAAGCAGAATTTCATGTTAGTCTCCCTGTCCTCTGTCTTGGTGGTGGTGGTGGTGGTGCTGGCATGACTGAGGTGCTTTTTGCTCTGACCAGGGAGTAGGTCGTGGGACTTGAGCTCTTCAGGAATGTTGAAGATGAGAGGGTTGGCAGTCGTTGCCTGCTCAAGGAGGGGCCTAAACAGAGGTGGAGTTGTGCTGGAAGGAGCAACACTAGCACAGCTACGACAGAGCCACTCTCCACTGGGGAGATTCTTGGGGTCGACCGGCGGATCACTACATTGGATAAATGGGTCAACGATATATGAGAAGACTCCTATAATAATTAGTCCCTCTCACCAGCAGTAGAAGTGAAAGGACGCAGGGCAGTTATCACAGCACAGCAGGCTCCCTCCATCTCCACAGGCATTACAGAATGGATTGTTTTCAATGCCACCATGCCTTTGGGTTGCTGGTGTAGAGGGCTGTAGTAACCGTGTTTTCTTTCCTTTCTGCTTGCTGGTCGTGCTGCTCTGTGGAGGTGCCACTAGCGCATGGATTTTCTGCAGAGCAAAGGTCAAAGTAGAAGTAGCGAGTGACCGCAAAAAAATTGCTCGACTACTCCGCGCGCAATTGCGCGGCGGGCGGGCGAAATAATAATGAGCATTATGAATATCGGGATTTCAATAAACAGGCGACGTTGCATGCATGCACGGCAAAAACAGACATGCTACCAGAGCGTTATCAAAACCCACGAAGTCACTTACATGCTGGGAGTAGCATCGCACCGCAGTATTAGGGGCCTAGACGGTTCGCGGGCCAGTCTTACATGACGCACGAAGGGAGTTGACCAACAAAAATTAATTTCTTACCTCGAGTAGACCTTCTTCCTGCTGGTCTGCCATGTAAATACGCTGTCCAAAGAGTTAACTTGTTATACCACGCAGCTTGCAGGGTTTGGAATGGTGCGTCGTCAATTTCAGCAGTACTAGAACTTTAGTTCGCTCTGTCGACGGAAGCAGGGGCCTCTTCTGGGGGTAGACTCTGGGTTTTAGAAAATACTAACGACTCTTCTGTGAGGATTAGAAACAGCTCTCCTAGTTCACGACATGGCGGGTCAGCCAAACCACGGAGAGCGCCTCTGTTACGAGTCATACAGTGATTGGTTTTCCGTCCGACCTTTCAGTTCGTCGAGTTCAGTGGAAGTAGATGATTCACAATTCTTGTTCCTACTTTCAATATTTTCTGAGGTACGAATGGAGTACTTTCAAGGCCGTAGGTAGTCTAGAACGGCTGTAAGGCTCTTATCCCATTGATACGCTATGATGCTTCTCTTTGGCGGCCATCTTGATTCAAAAATGTGCGTCAATTACGCAATTATGACGTTGTAATCCGAAAAAAAGTTCAAGTTTTTTTGTTCGACTCGCACGCGCGCTCGTAAACCCACCGGTTTTCAGTGTTTGCTCTGTGTTACATACCAAGCAGGCCTCGGGTATCTCAAGGCTCTCTCTAGCTGGCTAACACACCGAAGATGAGTCAGAAGACGGCACCGGTTGGGACGGAGGGGCATAAAACCAAAGGGGCGGGCGCTAAGACGAAAGGTCACACACGACAAGCCCAGAAAACCACTATCGTCACTGAAGCAGAGCTAAGGCGTCAGCAGACGATCAGTCCAGAGGATGTAATGCGCTTGGATAAGGCCACAGAAGGTAACAGAAATATTAACTACTGAGGGGCGGGGTTGAAGCAGTTTTATGCATCATACACAGCTATCATTGTATCTCAGGTTACTTGTGCACGCCTGCGGCTAACGTGTACAAGATCGACTTTGTGCGGTTCAAGATTCGAGACATGGATTCAGGTGCCACTCTGTTTGAGGTGACAAAATCGGAGGAGGAGGACTCCGATGATGATGGACCACAGGAGACACCTCGCTACGTAAAGTATCACTTCCCCCCACAGTTCCTAAAGCTCAGGAGGATTGGAGCTACGTGAGTGAAAGTTATCTCCCACTACTTCCACTGTAAATCATCCTCCTGGTTTTGAAATTTCCATCGTGCCACTGTTTTGTAACCTCAGCATGTTTACAGTACACTGTCAGCAGTCTTCTGTCATGTCAGTCAGTTCCATATCGGAAGGTTTTCTTATGTTAGTACAAGACTCCAGTTCCAACAACAGTACCCCTACCTCTGTCTGTGCAGGATTGACTTCACAGTGGGTGACAAGGAGGTGAGGCAGTTTAGGATGGTGGAGAGACATTACTTCAAGAACAGGCTGCTCAAGTCCTTCGATTTTGACTTTGGATTTTGCATGCCAAACTCTCGAAACAGCTGTGAGCATGTCTATGAGATGCCTGCTCTCACCCCTGAGGAAGGTAAGATAGTATTGAATATCATCATTGATTGGGAGGGTTGCCATCCAATTACTGCGTGTGGTATCTGTGGTCATGTGGCAAGGCACTGTGGCTATTTCTACCATACCCCATTAGTTAGCAGGACTGTAGCCAGCCTGTAAGTTATACATGTCTCTATTGTAAATGGTGTGCGAAGCACACCTCTCTAGCGGGGTCTGGGGACATGATCCCGCTATGCGCTGCCTAGCGTAGCCACACCCTCTCTCTTTCGCGATCGCCACACTATGGTATATACCCTATCTCTCTATACTGGTGCTATGCGATCAATCGTGATAGCAAGATCGACGTCAACAGAAGGTATTATGTATAGATCTATACGTGATGGTGTGGCGTAGCAAGACATTATTATTATAAGTTCGCATTTCGCGGATTGTCTTGCGAAAAAGGGGGGTTCATCCGAACCCTCTCAAATACCCCTCGTTACGGGCCTGGTTAGGATGGTAATGAGTAGTTGGGAAGTGCAGTGTGCGGGGTAAGAAGCAGGTCACTGTACTCTTTCCCTTCCTCTCCCCTCTATCCACAGAGCAAGAGCTGATAGCACACCCATATGAGATCAAGTCTGACAGTTTCTACTTCGTCGAGAACCAACTAACCATGCACAATAAGGCTGACTATGCCTACACATCAACTGCCTCTTCCACTTAACACCACATAGATACACACACACAGCATGAAGCAGCCCATGTTGGTAGAAGTGCAGGTATGTATTTTTATCAAAATAAGCCATTGTATATAAAGGTAATCAAAAACTGCTACATAATAAGTGCAAAATATGCTATGCAATAGGTTCACCGAGCTATGGTGTTACGGGAGGTGTGGTTTGGGGTGTGTCCTTCATGTGGCCCCACACTGCCTGTGCTATAGGGCTGGTGGAAGCAATCCTGTCAGATATGATATCTGCACAGAGTTACACACCTTGACTCCCACACTCTAATACCGTATTCACATACCTGAGACCGATAGCTGAAAGTGAAGGAGGTCTTTGGATGGAACTGATACTGTTATGTGCTGTGATTGCTGGTCATATGTCCACTCCTCAAAGTGCCAGCCGTACAGCCTGAGGGGAGGGAGGGGATTAGAGGCAGTGTGTGTGTGTGTGTGTGTGGTAGAGAGATGTAGTGTCCTCACATTGCTGCTTCATCTCTCGCCAGTTGTGCAGTGGGAAGGAGATTATTGTAGGCCCCAATCTGTAGGACAGACAGCCCAGTGAGAACAGCTCTCAAATGACACTAGTGGTGGCATGTACCAGCTCCAGGATCCACTCGGCCTTCATGGCGATCCCTCCATCCACATCCTCCCGGCCTATTGGTGGCAGGGGGAGCTCTATGGGGACACCCTCACTGTGCCACGAGGTGGTGTGAGAGGCTCTGGACAGCTCTCCATATTGCTCCAGTGTGGTCAGAGTACCTAGGCCTTAGGGAGGAGACAGTGTTGTGGTCTGTAAATCATTTACTACACAGCTAATTACATGCCTTTGACAGAGATACCACTAGCCCTCCCACTACATTCCAAGCCATGCAGTACAAGGCAGCACCCTTACATGCAGACAGAACACGGCTCCAAGTGTCTAGTATCTGAGGTAGGTGGTGGTGGGTTGAGTGGTAGTCCTCACGATCCAGTCGCAGCTGGACCCCCTGAAGCATGTCGTGCAGCCTGAGGGTAGAGAACAGAGGGTACCACACATATCACATGTTTACTGTGCACTAACACTACCTGGAGATGACGTCAGAGAGAAATTCACTGAAGAGGCTGGTGTTTTGGAGTTGAGTGGGAGAAAGAGACGATGGCCCAGTGAGGGGAGAAGAGAGAGAAGAGGTAGTCTTTGGAGGGGAACATGATGGAGGTATCGTCTGAGAGGGAGATGAATCCACTTGTTTGCTTCCTGCCTCCAGCAGAGATCTGGGATGAGGGGGTGAAGATGTGCCATCAGAAGTAGTTGCTGAATGTGGTGCATCTTCACTGCATATTTTGACCATGAACTTGTCATACACTGAGGGAGAGAGGAGCATGCTTCGACCACCCAGTGTGGTGTCATTCATTGTCATGTGGAGGGCAGATATATGTAGACTCTCATTCTGTGCCGGTGGGACTTCAACTAAGGCAGACTCGGGCGTCTCGATGTTGATCAGAGCAGTGGGAGCACCACTCACTCTCAGCTGCTGCAAAGCTGCTGCCAGTCGAGTAGGCTGGCTGGGGACTGGGTCTACGTGTGTGATGGGAGTCTGCGTACAGGAACTGCGTTGCACTGGATTCGCTTGCTGCACAGAGGCAGGAGTGGTACGGTTGGTGGTAGCAGTGGACTGTGGAGGCTGGACAGAGATTGGGAGCTGCTGCTCACGGAGGCTATTACTGTGGAGGAGAGATTCCTGAGTGTCTTCTTCAGAGGTGACGAGGTTGAAGCTGTCCCCAGGAGACTTGAGCCACTCAGAGCCTGTGGTGTGTAGTGGAGCACTTACTATAGGGCTGGGTCCAGTGAGGGGGGGAGAGGCCAATACTGAGTGGATCCCTTCTTCTGGACCAGAGAGAATGTGTGGGTGGGAGGTGGGAGGAGGAGCAGTGGTGGAGGTTGGAGATGTGGAGGTGAGGAAGGGAGGAGTAGACATATGAAGGTAAGGTTCAGTAGTGGACGAGAGAGAGGAGGTGTGAGGGGGAAGGCTGGAGGAGAGCAGTGGGGAGGAGGGTGCCAGCATTTCCTCTGTACATGAGACAGGGAGTGGAGCCAAAGTAGCAGCATTTTGTAAGGGAGTAACTGTGTAGGTTGAGTTAAGAGCTAAGTGTGGAAGAGAAGGAGTGTGAGAGGTGAGGTTGGACTGAGATCTCTGTAGGGACTTAGAGCCAGTGAGAGGTGTGCGGATCAGAGGAGATGCTTTCACAACTTTTCTCCCTGAAGATTTTAACTTGAGCTGGGACCGAATTGGTGGTCTCTTTGGTTGTTTGAAGACAGGGCTTGTAGGATTCTCCCCAGCAGGAGGATCTGTAGCTCCTGCAGGAGGTACATCAGGTACACTCGAGGGTGACTGCTCCTCTACTGGATGGTTTGAGGCAGGCTTGTCCTCTGCTGTTCGAAGAGGACTATCAACAGTAGAGGTCTGTAGAGTATCTGATGTACACGTGATGTCCATCTGACTGTCCACGGTCTCCTGCTGTGATTCAAGTCTGACAGACGGACCTTCCTTGTCTGGCATAGTGGCCATCACTGGAGACTTGGAAGGCACTTCATTACCTTCATCAACAGAGCCACCAGGGGCACTGGCAATCTCCATACATGTCAATGTCATTGACATTGGATCACATTCTGTGTCTGCTACTGCAGAGGTCACAGAGGAGGGTGACATGTTGGTACTGAGGCTCGTGGCGGAGGGTACACATTCTGCGTCTGCTACTGCAGAGGTCACAGAGGACGGTGACATGTTGGTACTGAGGCAGGTCAAACTCATGAAGTGTGCTGTGCTTGCTACTGCAGAGGGTTCAGAAGGTGAGATGTTGGTACTGAGGCAGGTGAAATCCATGGAGCGTGGCTCACTTCCACCGCGAGGTCGATGGGTGACAGGAGACTTGGCCAGGTCCCTGCTGGCCACTCCTGGTACCTCCACACTACCTCCACTACTGGCAGCAGTAAGCTGCTGATTCCTCAGAGGAGAGTCCGTGATGTCTGGTGTGGCCATTGCGAGGTAGTAGGAGTTGCTGGGAATGGGGAGTGTGTGAACAGTGGGAGTGGAAGCAAGTGTCACAGATGGCAAGAGTGTCTCTACATCATCTGTCAGTACGACTGGAACAGCAGAGATAACGGACGCTGGGTCTGGAGGACGAAGGCTTGATAGCACTGGAAAGGCCGTACCTTGTGATTTCAGAGACAAAGGTGCTGGTTCATTGCAGTTTAGGTCTTCTGGAATCTTATTGTCCTCAGCCTCTGGTAAGTCTACACCATCTGCAGCAGAAAACACACTTAACTCTGCAAGGAGATATGGGGAGGGCTCTGACCTGACTGGGGGTCTGGAAGTTCCTCAAATAAAGTGATCTCATCTCTAGGGGCAGTGGCTGGAGGGGTATGCTGCTGGAGGTTATCATCTTCAAATATCTAGTGTGAGAATGAACTACTCCATCGAGGACACACACACACACACACACACACACACACACACACACACACACACACACACACACACACACACACACACACACACACACACACACACACACACACACACACACACACACACACACACACACACACACACACACACACACACACACACACACACACACACACACACACACACACACAGGGCTACTACTCACCAAGAAATCATCTTCAGTGAAAGTGAAGGACTTGTCCAGTTTAGGAATGATTGAGAGCCTGCCCACTTGGCTGGCAGAGATACGTCGCTTCTTTCTCTTCACTGGAGTTGACATCTGTATTGTACTGGCATCCTCTGCAGCTGGGAGGACCACCTGCAGGTGTGTGTGTGTGTGTGTGTGTGTGTGTGTGTGTGTGTGTGTGTGTGTGTGTGTGTGTGTGTGCGTGTGTGTGTGAGGTGCATAGTGAATGTCCAGTGACTGCAGCCCATTAGCCACTCTACAGTGCACCCCACAATGGTTGTAATGTACCTGCACCTGCTTCACACCAGCACTGCCATGGGTCCCTCTGCCAGATCCTGCAGCATGGAACTCCCTACAAAAATAGCACGTCATTAACAATTGCTGGCACACACAGTCGATAACTTACTTGACTTCAATGGTAGGGCAGAAGCTGACACGACGATCCTTACTAAAGCGACTGTGAGAGAGCACAGACCACATGAGCATACACTATCAGCGAGAGAGAGAGAGAGAGAGAGAGAGAGAGAGAGAGAGAGAGAGAGAGAGAGAGAGAGAGAGAGAGAGAGAGAGAGAGAGAGAGAGAGAGAGAGAGAGAGAGAGAGAGAGAGAGAGAGAGAGAGAGAGAGAGAGAGAGAGAGAGAGAGAGAGAGAGAGAGAGAGAGAGAGAGAGAGAGAGAGAGAGAGAGAGAGAGAGAGAGAGAGAGAGAGAGAGAGAGAGAGAGAGAGAGAGAGAGAGAGAGAGAGAGAGAGAGAGAGAGAGAGAGAGAGAGAGAGAGAGAGAGAGAGAGAGAGAGGCACTAGTTTACCTTTCATCACGAGATACGTTTTGAAGGTCTGCAAAAGGTCTTTGAGGTTTGAGAATCTGCAGTAGTCATGAAAATGAAACCACTGACTATCAATAACTCGGCACACTTACCGATGACCGCCTCTTTCTACCCAACCTGTAGATTGAGAGAATTTCAAAACACACAAACTCACAGGCAGCTGTTACGAAGAGGCTCGAGAGAGAGCCAATACGTTATACTTACCTTGGCGGTAGACTGACGGTGTCGAGAGTCATGGATTGCGAGCTGTTCTCCTTCAGAAGGCTCATGTTCCAGTTGGAACTTGCACTTGCCTAAACCAGTCACAAAGCGCATGCGAAATTTGAAATTTGAAAATTTGCGAAAGCCCGCTAGATCTGTTAAAACGGAGTTCCGCTTCCCTCCGGATACTCTATATCCATTGACGGAGGCCTAGGCTTTGCAGCTCGTGTCTGTTGACATAAAGGGAGATCGAGCAAAGCTGGAAAGAAGTGATAAGACGAGATGATTACCCCATTCATGTGCGCTGGCTGTGACAAGCCGATCATGGAGCGCTACCTTATGAAAGTACTTGACAAGTCCTGGCACGTTCAGTGTGTGAAATGTTCAGAGTGCCAGTGTGCGCTGAACGAGAAGTGCTTCTCGAGAGAGAGTAAACTCTACTGCAGAAACGACTTCTTTAAGTGAATAGTGAACTGCATGCATGCACACACGCACCTGCCCGCGTTTTGCTGTTGGTGGGTATTAATTAGAGAAGTTCAGCAAAGAACTAGACAAAGGCCATTTTATGTTGACTCCATTTTTGGAAGACCATTTTTATGTGTTGGCTGCCATTTTGAGCATTTGAAGAAATGCCATGTCTCTAGTGATACTTGTCAGCTGAATTTGTATAGCTCATCCCTTGACTATCCTAATATGTTTCCCACTATCCCATGCACTGGTGTGTGTGTGTGTGTGTGTGTGTGTGTGTGTGTGTGTGTGTGTGTGTGTGTGTGTGTGTGTGTGTGTGTGTGTGTGTGTGTGTGTGTGTGTGTGTGTGTGTGTGTGTGTGTGTGTGTGTGTGTGTGTGTGTGTGTGTGTGTGTGTGTGTGTGTGTGTGTGTGTGTGTGTGTGTGTGTGTGTGTGTGTGTGTGTGTGTGTGTGTGTGTGTGTGTGTGTGTGTGTGTGTGTGTGTGTGTGTGTGTGTGTGCACATGCTATTGCTACATAGACTCTATGGTACAAAGTGTGCTGGATGCAAGACAGGATTGTGCCCAGAGGATATGGTGCGAAGAGCGATGGATAAGGTCTATCACTTGGCGTGTTTCTCGTGCTCCTTGTGTAGGAAGGAGCTGCAGACTGGAGAGCAGCTGTTTCTTGTACAGGTGTGTCTTGTGGTGGTGTGCCAGTTGCTTAACTGTGCCCAATGTTTCACTTATTCTTTCTCTCTCACACACACACCTAACCTTTCTCCCTCCTCTGTCTCTCGGCCTTTTACTCAGGGAGAGAAATTTCTCTGTGAAAAGTGTTACCAGCTGTCCATACAGAGCTTGGCTGCCAGTAATGCAACCACTGCTGCCCTCCCCACGGCTACTACCAACATGCCCAAATCTGAGGCTTTGAAATTTGGTAAGTGCAGCTCCTTCTGACGTGGAGTGCAGCCTAATATGTAGCTGCTCCTAGACCCCTCCCCCTATTGTTACACATTCATGCTGTAGTGACATGCCTCTCTCTCTCTTTCTCTCCAGCCTCCCCTCTGTCACTGGGAACAGAGTCCCCTCAGACCCACCACCCCACCACACCCTCCACCCCTCACTCCCTCCCCACCCCAACAGGATCCTCGGGCAGCGATGGGAAGAGGTCGAAGGGCAGAACAACCATTAGTCCTCAACAGCTTGAAGTGCTGGTGGAGGTATGTTATACAACACCTACCATGAAGTATATGTAATGTTATCTGGTATGCACTCTACTACTAATCAAGATATGCTCATAAATGTTACAGCAATCTAATTATGTGAGGAGGCCCTGGTTAATTAGACATTTAATTGTCACTCAAATCTCTTACATTAACAGGCGTACAGTCGAGAACAGAAACCTTCAAAACAGATGCGTGAGGAGCTTATGAGCAAGACAGGGTTGGATATGAGAGTCATTCAGGTCTGGTTCCAGAACCGACGTTCAAAGGAGAAGAGAGATGCGATGGCACGTGAAGACAGTAGCAGCTCCCTGCATACAGCCAGCTCTGCAGCCCTCGTACCCAACATGGCTAGTGGCTCCCCTGGCCCCGCCTCCATCATCACACCCACCAATAATCCTCTCTCTTCTACACTACAAGGTTTGTAGAGTTGTCTCCTCTCGCTGGTCACCATTTCCCCCTCTCTCCTCTCCCCCAGACACTGTTACTCCAGTTGAAACTCAGTAGGTTGTTAGAGCGGTGTGGCCTAGCCTCACTGCAATTTACTATTGACTTGCTATGTAGTGTTGTGCATTCATCACCCAACCACTGTTTTCTTCTCTTTCACATTGCGAGTTTACAGAGCTATGTGCAGTTCACGTATTATGTTACTTTATATTTCACACTTTCGTAGTTTGGTTGATGCGCAATGAAATTGTTGGTGATTTC
>OZ019962.1:4416452-4470302 GCA_963970385.1 Theonella swinhoei | reverse complement strand
TAGAGAAGGTAGACACTTAGCCTCGTACCCATGCTGCGGAGGGGGAGGGGAAACGCCTCTCACTCCCCCTCATATGGCCTGGGTATGAGGTTACAGTACATACAAGGCCCTAACATATGCTGTCACAGCTGCAGACATTCATCAAAGACTTGACAGAGATTACAAATGACATCAAGAGAAAGGAATCTGCAGCTGTACCCAACCAACAACTTCTAGCTCCTGTTAACTACTAACACCTGCAATATGGCACCATCGGTCATTGTATTGCACTGTAGTTGGCAATTGTATATATTTTATTACATGAAATGAAAGGGTATAAAATTAATAACTGTACAATATACACTGATATAGATCCAATTGAAGTGTGTACAATGGCAGGAAGTGTTGTGGGTTTATAGGAAGTATTCTGGTACTGGTTTCTTTGTGGGCTCACCCCTTACCTCCTGAGGGTTGGAGAGAAATAAAGGACCTTAGTTGGTGACTGACTGAGGGTGCTATAATTAGAACCCTGGGCTCCCTACAGGTGGGAACCCTGGGCTCCCTACAGGTAGGGACCCTGGGCTCCCTACAGGTGGGGGAACATCGGAACCCTGGGCTCCCTACAGGTGGGGGACCCTGGGCTTACTTATTGCAGAGCCTTACATTTGGGGCAGCTTCAAAGATGGTATATTTCTTGTTCAAGTTCTCGTCCAGTTCAAAAATGGCAGCCACATTGCCACATCTGTATATATGGAGAAGAATTACTGAAGCCACTCCTTCCTCCACCCTCCCTCCCACCATCCTCCTTCTTCCACCATCCCTCCCCCCCCCCCCACACACACACACTCACCGATAGCAGTAGTTGGGAGCAGACCAAACCGTCAGTACTGTCTCTGAAAAGTGCCACTTGTAACCCTCCATGACCAGCTGGTGGGCCCGGCAGATCATTTTAATGTTATTAGTTGCATTGAACTGCAGGCAGACAAGGAGGTCAAGTAAGGACTAGAGCTACCTGTAGAGGTGATACCTGTGCTACTACATCACTTCCAAACAGAAATCCTGCCCCCCGAGGGCTGACCCCCCAGTCGTCGATATCTGGAGGGCACACACACACACACACACACACACACACACACACACACACACACACACACACACACACACACACACACACACACACAGAGTCGAAGTATTTGCAGCAGTGTATCAGTGTAGCCTTACCTTCAGGATCAGACCAGAGTAAGTCACACATTGGTCCATCATGAGGTACCTCCTGCTTGCGGTCAATGGACCGAATCTGGACCAGTGAACATACGAGAAGATCACACACACACACACACACACACACACACACACACACACATTATATGAGTGGCATATATACAAGGAGTGGCAAGTTCTTAAAGGAACAGTAGCAACAATGACAATGAGGTTTCAGTTGGCTAGCTGACAGGGACTGCTGCCAGATTCTACTCTCAAAACACAATAGGCAGACTACCTATGACACACAATGAGCAGGCACTCCCCTACTACTACCTCTACATCAATACTACTAGTTGAACACTACGCATTGATGGCAAGCAGAAGAGGCAGGGCTGGTAACGTTTGCGTGTAGCGCGCGGGCACCCCCGGGGGCCAAAATCCATCATCTGATACATTAATATATACATATAGAAAGCCAGCGCCAGCTGTACGACTGGGTGGGCTCACTCCCCTCGCCGATTAGTACCTGGTCTAATGTAGTGATGGAAGGGGAGAGTCCTCCATGAACACAGAATATCTGCAGAACAAAAAGTCTTGCCATGAGGCTCCACACTTTATGACTGCTGCACACTCTATACCTGGTTGTCTATGATGGCAGAGAGACTGAGGTAGTCAAATATTTCTGTGCAATAACGCCAGACATTGACTGAGCCGTACTTCCTCCGACACTCATCGTAGAACCCATAGACCTGAGGAGTGGAGATGGAGGTAGATGTGGGACAGCTGGGTGATTGGGTGTGTACCTGGGTGATCTGGCGACTTTCATGGTTACCTCGGATTAGAGTTATTCTGTCAGGATACCTCACCTAGAGAGAGAGAGAGAGAGAGAGAGAGAGAGAGAGAGAGAGAGAGAGAGAGAGAGAGAGAGCATGCAAAGGAGTACACACACACACACACACACACACACACACACACACACACACACACACACACACACACCTTCAGAGCCAATAACAGGAGGAATGTTTCGACGCTATAGAAGCCTCGATCTACAAAATCTCCAAGGAACAGGTAGTTAGTGTCCGGAACATCTCCACCCACCTACACACACACACACACACTTAGGCCCCATTGTACAGTCCATTACCACATACAGACACTCAGTACCAATTCTCCATTCCTACACTTGCATCTCACCTTGAAGAGTTCCTTCAGGTCATAAAACTGCCCATGAATATCTCCACACACCTGCACACAAAGATTAACGACCAGTTACGTAATACACACGAACTTACAGTGACTGGGGGGTCCACCCTCTGGACGTTGCTTTCTTCTATTAGAATTTCTCTGGGGGGCAGGGGGCAGGGGGCAGAGGACAGGTGTGATAAACCACGTACATGTAGGTACATCACAAGCCAGGCCTTACCTAGCTTTACAGCAGAGCGTCTTCACCTCTGACTCTTTGATAATCTCACAGCGACGCAGCTGCTCAATTTGTCTGTTTGGAGACAACATTAAGTCAGTAACAACTCACGTCTCTTCTACCTCTGCTAGATCTACATGGGCAAGTCACCTGTCTAAATCTGAGTAGTCCGACATTTCCACACACACACTATGCTAGCGAAGCCGAAGGGGCGAGAGTATCTATTTAATGCCCAGTCGAGATGTCACACTTACGTCATGGCAGCACTCCAGGAACATCCAATTAAACGATTTAGATCTAGTTACAGTAAATTTAAAATGATTACTATTGCAGAGGTGGAGTTCCTTCCTACCTGCAGTACAGTGTACAGCTGGCCGGAGAGCCAAGATCTAGACCGTGACCCACTTTCGCTTCCATACTTAGCAGGGCACGATGGAATTAGGTTTGTTTACCGAATATATCTCTTGTATGTAGCGTGCCAAAGTACCCGCTGGGCAGTGGGGTGTACGCTCGACTGCCTCTAGTATGTAGGTCGTGTTGATCACCTGTGACCCGCAGCCGGAATTTAGGCTATTGTTGATTGTTGATTACTCTCTGCTCTATTGAACTGAATCGTAGTGTATACCAGGCCATTTAATACTGATAGACTATAGCTCGAGTCGTTGGCAGTAGTAAAGTCGCGAATTTCATAGCGTACAGATAAGGCTGTAGTAACTTGAGTGCGTCTTCGTTCCCTCTTCAATTGTGGACTCGTCTATCTCTCCCCACTCTTCTCTTCCTCATTCCTCATCTCCTCTCTCTTCTGAACCCTCTCCTCACCCCTCACCCCTCTCTCCTGCCACCTCTCTCCCTCCCCACTCTCCCTCATCCTCTCCTCACCCCTCACCCCTCTCTCCTGCCACCTCCCTCCCTCCCCTCTCTCCCTCATCCTCTCCACCCCACCCTCCTACCATGATCAACCCTCCAGATGAACTACTGGCTGATTTACAATCAGCCCTGCCCCCCGAAATGGACAAATCTTCCAAATTCCCCCCAGTGGCCAATGGAGGGGGGCCTGGCCTATACGATAAAATAGATGAAGATGGTCCCCACATGTATGACAGGGCAGACTTGGATGAAGGAGGTGTGGCTGGATACGAGATGCCGCGGTCTTCCACGGAAAGATCCGTTTCACCTGAGGAGGTGATGAGGTGGAGGGAGGGAGGCAGGAAGGGGAGGGGGAGGGAGGGAGGGAGATGGATGGAGGGAGGGGAGGGGAGGGAGGGAGATGGAGGGAGGGGAGGGGAGGGAGGGAGATGGAGGGAGGGAGGATGTTAGTGTGTGTTTACTCTGCTTATGTTTATGAACAAGTAAGCAAACACGTGTTGTTTGCTTCACAAAATGTAAGTACTTGTAGTGTAGGCCCTCGTAAATCCAGAGCTCACGACGTGTAGCCTCTGGAGAGAGGGCTGTAGCAGAGAGGGTGCAATAAAGGGAACTGAGGCTACAGTAAAAGTGTTAAGTACCTCATTGTGCCTCCCTTTGTCCAGCCTTTGGCTGAGAAGGTAGTACTATGTGTCAACAGTCATCACTGAAGGAACTGCATGAGATGTGGTCAGTTATTAGCTTATCCTGAGCCAAGAATGTGAGAGAAATTTGGATGTTGTGGTTGGAGAATGGAGATAGGGCTATTTTCAGTGAGACTATATTAGTATGTGGTCTCTGAATACCATATTAGGGTATGCCTTGGTGTGGCTCACGTGCCGATGTTTTTTATGGTGCTCTCTGTGTGAGGTCAGGTTAAAGTTGTAGTGAGAGTTCCAGAGGGAGGAGGGGAATGTACATATGTGATTGTTTGGTTTCTCTGCACACACACACACACACACACACACACACACACACACACACACACACACACACACACACACACACAGTTAGTGGAGGATGTCCAATACAGTGAGGTTCGGAAGGGTCCCCGTTACGTTCCAAAGGCTCTCTCAGAGACTCATTCCTCTCCACCCGGTCCAATTTCTCCCCGGGCCAAGGTTCCCCGCAGCCCAGGGGGCGTGTCTGAATTGGACAGTCTGCTGGAGATGCTGAATGACACCCAAGTGAATATCGGTGAGAGATAGCTCATGAATTATTCATAATCAGGGGAGTCATGGCGATTATTGATGCTCCATATACAAGTGTTGGTTTAACCCTGTTGTGTGGGTTTAACCCTGTTGTGTTGGTTCATTAACCCTTCCTAAACCCCATTCCTAAGAACCTCCCACACTGAAATGTAGACCTACAACATACTCTGTCAGTAGCCTTTTATGGACATAAGGAATGTGAGTTATGATCAGTATCACTGAACCTGTATTGAATGGCCATATCCTGTGTCGTGTACCCCACACCCATTGACTGCTATGTCAACTTCCTGTTTCCTGTGTACTGTGAATAAAGTCCCAATTTTGGCAGAATTCACTTCAGTCAGAGTTGTTGTTGTGGAGTGTGTGTGTGCCTGCCTTAAGAGGGACCTGTGTAGGTAGTAGTCTGTGTGTGGATAGCTACTCAGAGAGGCCTAAAGTTGGCAGTGATCTGATTGTTAGTAGACTGGACTGCTCTGTGAAGTGGCAGAGGATATAGGCCTTTGGTAGAGGCAGTGGTTATTTAGTGCAGTAGTAGCAGCAGTCTAGTGGCTCTCCCAGCTGCTCCCAGTGGCACAGTTACTGACAGACTTCACTGAGTGCTGGAGGCCCAGTATCAGTCCAGTAGACAAGACCATGACTCATTACAGTTCACATACACAGCCTCGGAGGTCAGTAGGCTGCACCCATCCTCCCATCCCCCCTCTCTCCACCCTCCCTCGATTCACCTCGCACGGTATTGCCCAAGATCCTCGTCCCTTCAGTGCTACCATGAATCCTCGGCAGAGGACCTCCGACACTCCCCGCCACCTTGCTCCCGAAGGAGACCTCACCCTCACTAGGAGAATCCTCTCAACTGCTAGCCAGACAGGCAGCACCCAAGACTTGCGTCTCCTTCTGAGTGACGCTCTGGCTCTCACCGAGAAACTTGACTCTGTGTCTTCCTCTGCTGGAAAAGGCAGTGGAAGGAGTAGCCGTGACTACCATCGACTCTCCAGTACCTCAGCCTACAATCCAAAGAGCCCGGGAGCCTATTCTGAAACCGGGTCTGTGTTCCGTTCCCGTTCCATAGAAAACCATCTTGACTCCGCTCGAGATTCGGCCTATGAGCATTATGAGACATCAGCCTCACTTGCTGCTACCATAGCAACACCCGTTAGGAAAAACATTCGTCCAACTGTCCAAAATGGTCACCGCAGTCCTCCCCGCAACGGGACACCTAACGGGACGCCCATTCGCCGGGTGAGCACACCGCTGCTCAAAGACAAGAGGACCTCCAACCCAGATTATGCCATACCTAAATCAGTTTCTCCCTCGAGGTCGGTGTCACAGAGAAGCACTTTAGCAGGAGAAGACAGTCCTCTGCGTAGTGAGTCCCGAGGAGACAACGTGGATCAAGGACTTGACTGCATAGCTCAGTTAGAGGCTTTGGAGAAGGAACTACAAGGGTACAGCTCAGCGACTTACCCAAAGAGAAACAGCAAGGATTATAGCTTAGATGGTAGCCAGGAGAGTAGTGAGGAGAGCCACTATGAAGTGGATCCCCACTATGTGATGTCAAGTTAGTGATGTGTGTGTGTGTGTGTGTGTGTGTGTGTGTGTGTGTGTGTGTGTGTGTGTGTGTGTGTGTGTGTGTGTGTGTGTGTGTGTGTGTGTGTGTGTGTGTGTGTGTGTGTGTGTCTGTGTGTGTGTGTGTGTGTGTGTCTGTGTGTGTGTGTGTGTCTGTGTGTGTGTGTGTGTCTGTGTGTGTGTGGTGTGTGTGTGTGGTGTGTAGTGTAGTGTAGAAAACCATTAGCATCTGTCACACATTAATTTCCTTCTACCCACCTTCACTATATTCCCACACCTAATATGCCCGTACTGCCTACTGTTGCTATCTACACCTCTGACATCAACAAACACAACCATTAACGGCCTTAAATCAGAAAACTACACCCCCTATCACTCTAAATACACCAGAGAGACAGGAGTATCTTTAACTCTCTGTCTTTGGCTACTCAGAGGGACCCTTAAGTCACATACAAACCATCCTAACTGTATTCCTTAGACATCTACCAGATCCCATACAATGTGGCCATAAACAGAGTGTACATTGCACGTGTTCAGTCCTGGGAAGCTGTGGAAGTGAGTGGGTGTTAGTATGTCTGGAGTGCCTGTTGATTCCACAGTGCAGCCTGTGAGGGAAGCTAGGTGTCCTTATAGGTATTGGCTGGCATTCCAACCATCTGGGTTATTGGTTAGGTCACTACACCTTGCCTTCTCTGTCCCTTCCAGAAAAGGAGAAGCGTGTGCCTCCGTCAGAGCGTGTTGGAGGGCGGCCTTCTGTGGCCGATTTTGTTGATGAGTTGACGGAGGTCGAGCACCAGGTCAGTCAGGGACCCGAGAACAGTGACCCTCATCGGCCTCGTGGGATGACAGCCTCAACTGCGACGAAGGAACTCGATGAACTTATGGCCAACCTCTCCAAGTTCGAACCACCCTCAGAGAAGGCGGAGCAACCGCAGACAAGTCATGATGTTGGCCGGACCAAATCCACAGCCATGGACAACCTTAACTCCATGTTGGGATCACTGGATGAGGATATGACAAAGAGACATGGAGTTAATACTGCTCCTAAAGGTGTGTGTGTGTGTGTGTGTGTGTGTGTGTGTGTGTGTGTGTGTGTGTGTGTGTGTGTGTGTGTGTGTGTGTGTGTGTGTGTGTGTGTGTGTGTGTGTGTGTGTGTGTAGTGAGGAGGGGATGAGTGTTCTCTCACTCCACCACTCCAGGTATCTGTGCTGCTTGTAACAAGCCCATCCTAACCAAGGTGGTGAATGCTCTGGGCTGTCAGTGGCACAAGGAGCACTTCACCTGTGCACAGTGTGATGTAGAGCTGGGGAGCAGCACTTACTACGAGAGCAATGGTCGTCCTTACTGTGAGAAGGACTACCACGAGCTCTTTGCCCCTCGGTGTGCCTACTGCAATGGACCAATATTAGAGGTGAGGGGCTGGGCATTATGTCATCTGTAACCTCCCACTAGGAGTCTCCCCTGCTCTTTCCTTCCTGGGAAATATGACATCATAATAATGATGTCATTGTAGTGGTTTCCCTTCATAGTAATACTAATTTCCTTCATTCTCTCTTTACTCCACATCCCCCCTCTCCCTCTCTCTCCCCCCCCCCCTCCCTCTCTCACCCCCTCCCTCTCCAGAGGGTTCTCCGTGCTCTAGACAAGACCTGGCACAAGGAGCACTTCTTCTGCACTCTGTGTGGCAAGGACTTTGGACCGGAGGGGTTCCATGAGAAGGATGGGAAGGCCTTCTGCCGGGAGTGCTACTATGAGAAGTTTGCCCCACGTTGCAAGCGATGTGAGAAGGCAATCATGGAAGGATTTATCACTGCCCTCAGCTCCCAATGGCACCCCGAGTGTTTCTGTTGCAAGGTGTGTGTGTGTGTGTGTGTGTGTGTGTGTGTGTGTGTGTGTGTGTGTGTGTGTGTGTGTGTGTGTGTGAACATTCTGTGTACATTACCATAGTCTGCGTTGGTGTGAAGCTGTGATGGTAATACAATTGTATACTGCCATTGTTTAAAAACACAACTAGTGATTGCCCTAGACAGAAAGGAATCAGCCTACATTGTACATCCTTTCAGCTGTTAACTTCTTCTTTGTTTGGATGTCAGTGGCTTGACTAGCACCCTTCTCCGCTTGTTATGACTACAGTATTGGTGAAGCCTCTCAAATGTTGTATCAGTGTTTGAAATGACGAGATTGAGTCTTATAACTCACACTTGTTCCTCCCATTCCCCTCCCTCTTCAGGTGTGTGGGGTAACGTTCCCCCGAGGTAACTACTTTGACCACGAGGGCGAGCCTCACTGCGAGATCCACTATCATGCCTCCCGAGGCACCCTCTGTGCCTCCTGCCAGAAACCCGTGACAGGTAAGGTATTCCACTAAGTCTCACATTGTGTGTGTGTCAACCATAGCCACCTCCTCCCCCCCCTCCCTCTGTAGGCAAGTGTATCACTGCCATGGGGAAGAAATGGCACCCGGAACACTTCACCTGCGCCTTCTGCCTCAAACTCCTCAACAAGGGAACCTTCAAGGAACATCGCCACAACCCTTACTGCCAGCCTTGCTACATCAAACTCTTTGGCTAGCTCAGAGCAGCTGCTATATCTTAACTACTATAGATGGTATTTGTAGTTATGACAATGTATAGTGTATCTGTAGTGAGATTTGTCAGATAAAGCTGCACCACTTTTCCATGAGTTGTATGATTGTTTTCACTTTCAATAATTATAAAGTTACTGTATATTTCTTTCTCATTAAAGACATAATGTAATAGAATACAACACACACAAGGATACCATGGCAATGCCATGGGAACACCACCAACACACCCAGAGAAGGGGAACAAGCAAACTGGGGGGTCAGTTTAAAGTTCCCCTGCAGTTGGGGGCCCCACAAAGACAGGGGATTTTCTCATCTTCAATGGGAAACTTATAGTCGTAAGTAATCTCTTCTCCTAGGGAGATGTCTCTCTTGGAGTAGATGACAATCTTCTTCTGTGTGCCAAAACTGATGACTTTGGCATAGCAGTTAGGCTGAGGAGAGAGGAGGAGAGAGGAGGGAGAGGGAGAGGGAGAGGGAGAGGGAGAGGGAGAGAGGGAGAGGGAGAGTGAGAGAGAGGGAGAGAGAGAGAGGGAGAGAGAGGGAGAGAGAGAGGGAGAGGGAGCTCAGCTATTTTTAGCACAGAGGTGAACTGCCTGTGTACTTACATCACAACAGTGGTTGATGAAGCGAGCCATGTTCCCATTCCTTGTGGCATCGATGATGTAATCATGGTCCACTCTGAAGAGATAACTGCTGCCAATCCCAGCGGCCTCATACCTCCGTTCCCGTTCATCGGCCACGGCCTGTCTAATGATCTCACCCACGTACTCGATGACCATCTCGTCTGCCGCTATGTCCTCTATGGCAAAGAGGCCCCAGTTGTGAATAGTGGACTTGGCAAACTTGAGCAGCTTCTTCCGTGCCTGAAGTAGGCAAATTATCAAGTTAGACTGTGACCACATCAGTAGGCCGCGCCCCTCATCAGTAGGCCGCGCCCCTCATCAGTTAGGCCACACCCCATATCAGTTAGGCCACACCCAGTGGGGTCTCACCTTCAACTGGTTGTACTTGGCCAGATCACTGGAGACGTCTCCAGTGCTGAAGACAGAGGCCAGTCTGCGTTGATTGGCTCTGTTGACACGCCCACTGCTCGTCACCTTTTTCTCCACCTGACAGAGCAATATGCATTAAAAGTCACATGACATTCAGGTGACTATTATGTCCAGTCACATGACATTCAGGTGACTACTATGTCCAGTCACATGACAGTCATGTGACTATACTCACCTTCTCATTCAGTTTGAGTTTCATTCGATGGTGTGGTAGGTACTTCACCTTATCTCGTGCATCAATCTTGTAGTAACCCTCTGAGCGGGCACAGCCGGTGGTGTGAGGCACCTGGTCCTGTGAGTCCAGTCGTCTCCGCTTGGTGGGCGGGGCTCCAAGGGGCAGTAGGAGGAGTCAAGGAAACACAAACACAACACGAGGTAACATTCACAATAACTAATGAGAGGATATCATGAGGGTGGTATGCCCAGGAGACTCCGCCTACTAGCTCCTCCCCCTCCCCCTTCATCCTCCCGAGGGCCAAACGCAGCATGACAATGTCTTCTCTGTCGGGAGGATCACCCAGTAGCCCACAAGCCAGCTTCTCCTCGTCCTCAGGACAACGTGCCTTGAACATCGGCCTCTTGACTGGCGCAACAGGAGCTGAAGGAGACTCAACTGTTGTCCTCAGAGATATATGTGGCTCCAGCGGCAGAGAAGCCTCAATACCAATGTCTGGACCGCTGGCTGTAGTTCTGTGTTCTTGACAAATCTCCTCCTTTAGCAGATCTTCAGGTGACTTCACAGTCTTCTCAGGGAAGGTGGGGACTTCATTGGAGCTGAGTCTCCTCTGTTTCTTTGGAGGTCTAGTTCTCACTGGTTCACTGTCTTCACTCTCCTCACTGCCTCCAAATATCCTCTGTAGCATCTCTGTCTCATCCTCTCTAGAAGAAGAGAGAGTATTAGAAGAATGTGTGTGTGTGTGTGTGTGTGTGTGTGTGTGTGTGTGTGTGTGTGTGTGTGTGTGTGTGTGTGTGTGTGTGTGTGTGTGTGACTCACTCGCTACTTGATTCTCCAAAGATGTCCGACACACTCTCCACCTCACTCCCCTCCCCCTCCCTCTCCTCCTCCTCACCAGGCTCACTCAACTCCTCACTACTAATGTCCGATGTCATTCCCATGTATGATGATCTTCTGGAGGAGAGAGGGATGGTCCGTGTGCCCTTCCCAGTTTCCCTTGTCTCATCTTCCTCACTGAACAGTCTCCGTCTGGTCACCACGGAGGCCCTTTGACCCCGCCTCTGATCTCCACGATTGATAATTGGTATCTTGAAGTTCATTAGTCTCTTCCGTGGTGTGGGGATTGACTTCACCTCCTCCTCCTCGTCCTCCTCCTCACCCTCTCTCTGGTGCTCTCTGCTCCCCTCTCCTCCCTCCAGCCCTCCTCCCTCCCTCACTTTGAGACCAGGCAACATGCGACGATATGGGGCCACGTGGTATGATGGCTTTTCAGCCCCTCCCCCTCCCTCTGTCCTCTGCTCCTGGGTCAGATGTTTTCGCTAGAATTTGGAGGGAAATGTATTATGATGTCTAGGCAACAGCATCAGAAGACACACACACACACACACACACAACTCACATCCTCCATCTTCTCCCAGTAGTTCTCCAAAGCTCGGTAAGCATACCTCTCCACTAGTTTCTTTTGGACGTCATTAATTAGAATCATCCGCAGCTGCTCGAGAGCTTTATACATGACATCTCGACTGATACTGGCTTTCTTGTCTTTGGGTGGGGGGACAAGGTCACGCTTAATTTTCCCAGCATAACGGCTGGATGGAAGTAGGCGTGTGCTGGGGGGGAAATTATCCACGAACCCATTTGGGGGGTGAAGGAATGGGGGCTGAGGAGACGATTTGAATCCGGGGTGGATTGCTGTGGGAGGGGGTGGTCTGGGGTGGGGGGGAAATATTTGAGGTGGTGGGGGGCGGTGGTGAAGAAATTGGGCCGGCCCCCCGTGGGGAGGAAAAAAGTGTGGGGGGCGAGGGGGAGGGGGAGGGAATCCTGGCAGAGGGGGCGGAAGGGGAGGTGGGGGGTGAGAGGGTAGAATTGGAGGAAGTGGAATGGGTTTTCTCAACATGGGAACCACATTCACTTCAATGACGTTGTCCTCATCGTCTGAACACACCTCCATATCCTCCCCCCCTCCCTCCTCTCCCTCATCCTCAGACACGCTCTCCACCTGCAGGAGGATAAAGTGCACACCACATGCTATACAGTGGAATTTCTCTAATCTGGACACCCTTGGGACAGAAGGATGTGTCCTGACTAGTGTCCTGATTCCAGCTGTCCTAATTCGAGAGGTTCCACTGTACACTAGTACATGCTATCCTATCTTGTATCTCTCTCTCTCTCTCTCTCTCTCTCTCTCTCTCTCTCTCTCTCTCTCACACAAACCTGAATGTCATAGTTTGGTGTATTGTATACCATCACAGGAGACTCGTCCCCAGATATATCTTCCACCTCTGGTTCGTATGTCATTGGACTGGAGGTCGTGGGCTGTGCAAAGGGAAGAGAGCTGGCTGGCTTTGTAGAGGACATCTCTGACCCTCTGGCTGCTAAGAGGGTCTGGAGTCCGAGGGAGGGATCCGCAAATCGAGGGAAACTTGAGTTGGATTTGGCGTGATTGGGAGCTCTGGATTTGGGGGAGAAAGGAGGAGAGATTGAGACAGGGGAGAGGATGTCGAGGGAGGGTTTGGTCAGACTGGCTCGTCGGGGGTCTCTAATAACAGGGGTTGACTCTTCATCTGAACTAATGTTCTCGATCCCTCCAGAGACCCCGTGATCGGTGGCGGGAGGATGAGGGGAGTGAGGGGGGAGAGGAGGCGGGGCAGTTTGTTCAAGTGGGGGTAGAGGGGGGGCATTAAAATCACTAGGGGGGAGAGGAGGAGGGGGAGTGGTGGGTATGGGTGGAGGGCAATTTAACCGAGGGGGTGGGCCTTTGATGGGGTTCGTCCGAAATTTCAAATTGTTCCCTGGACTGAGCCCGGATCCAGATCCATGTTTCAGGGATCCTATACCAGAATCCAGACTGAAGGTAGGGGAAAGGAGTGAAGGTGAGTCGGTGGAAGGGGTCGTGGAGACACTGAGCAGGTGGAGAGAGGAAAAAGGGTAGAGTTTAGTGGCCGAGGGGGCCAGGAACGTAGAGCTCTGCCTCCGTCCAGTGGGAGTGCTGGGCGTGGCTAGTGACAGCTCAGTGTCCGATTCGCTCATCTCGTGACTACTCTCTGTCACAGAGTTACTCCGAGTTGGCCCCTCGTCCACGTCAGAGCTGGCTGACTTGAGGGGCCGCCGCTCCAAACCACACTTCTTCAACACTGGCTCTAAATACTTCTTCAAGTGTTCCCCTGCAGAAAACACCACAAGGGAAATTACTAAGTCACTAGAGTGCACTTCGGTGAGGGGTCAGTACACATGAAAATTATAACACAAAAAGCATTAGTGTGTGTGGCATATGTATGTATTGGCCTTAGGGAATGACTAGGTGGGCAATTACACACTCTGTACTCAGTAGAGTACTGTTGGCTAGTCGTACCTTTGTCATCTAGCTCTGCTCGCAAGTAGCAACCACCGACAATCTTTCCATCCAGCTCGCCGACTGCCTTCTTCCCATGCCCCGTGTGTGTGAAGGCTACTGTGGCAGCTCCAAGGAACGTCCTAGTCTTGGGGTGATGGTGGAACTTGATGGCGTGAATGGGGTAGAGCTGTGAGCATGTTTCTCTGAGGGAACTCTTCATAGCTTCGTTGAGGCCAATCACAAACACATCTCTCTCTGGAGGATCCCCGACCCAATCTTTATCATACTGTGAAGGAAGACACAGAGGCAGTAAATGTAGAGAGAGGATCGTGGGCGTACCTTGAAACGCGGTATGGCCAGCTCCATGCAGCTGCCCGACATGCCCAGCACGGTCTTCTGAGTTCGGGGGTCCCTCGGTTCGCCCACGGGGGGCATCTGTACGCGAGGGAAAGCACGGTAAATTCATCGCGCCGCTCACTCTCGCACTAACACAGCGAGTGCCAGTATGCAACAAGAGCGCAAAGCTAAATTCTAACTAAAGAGCACCTTACCCCAGGCACATCCTTTCCGTTGAGCCGATAAAGCTTTTTGTGTCCTTTCCTGAGCTCGGGATCGACTAGTAGCTTGTAGTTGTTTCGCTTCTTCCCACTGTTTTCGTTTCCCGACATACCGGTCTTTCTCCCACTAGCTGTCAGTGCAAAGCCTTCTCATGCAAACCCAATGCCTTATTTATGGCTAGGAAAGGTCTTGCCGTACATCACTTCACACCCCCAACAACCTGGTAGCATTGTACTGTCTTCTAGAGGCGGCCAGCCTGTCCAGTATCACTTTTCTTGATCTGTTTTCACCTCCCCAATGTGACAACCTTAACCCAAATAACGCGCACTACAACTCCATACCACGATCCGAACGGAACTCGTACACACTAATTAAGTCAAAGGTCGCAACATATCGAAATAACAGCAAATTTTTTTCACAACTTGTTACATTTATATAGATAATACTAATAATTGTTATATTTCATGCAGCTAATTTTAAGCCTATTTTTTCAGTAAATTCAAAAATACAATAAGTAAAAGATGTCCTAGAGACTACTAGTCAGCTTGCCATGCCAACCGTCCTGTTGTCAGTACTGGGGGACAAAATATGGCCCTGCTCCAGGCACGGGGCCAGCTCCAGGGGGCATCATTCCTGGGGGGGGCATCCCAGGGGGCATGGCCCCCATCCCGGGCCCGGCAGTGATCATGAGTGGCATGTCAGCTAAAGAAGAGAGGGAGAGGGAGAGAGAGAGAGAGAGAGAGGGAGAGAGAGGGAGAGGAGGAGAGAGAGAGAGGGACGGAGAGGGAGAGTGTTAAGACATCTTTTGGAAGTACAAAACGAGGTATGCACACAATGAGTGAAGTTGCATGGAGACCAGTTATAGCTGAGACCTACTCATCATTGGTGCTGGCTGTTGGCCCTGCTCCTCCTCTGCTCGCTCTGCATTCACCTGCTGCAACTTGTCCACCTACAGACACAACCAACACATGCGAGGTTACTACAGTGATTCCTCAACTCCCCTCTTCCCTCATCTCTCCAACCTCCCTCACTACCCCCCTCCTCTCCCCACCTCCCTCAGCACCTCCTCTCCCCAACCTCCCTCACCACCCCTCTCCCCTTCCCCCTCTCCACGTACTTTTGTTAGATACTCTTTCAACACTTGAACAATGTAAGGCATGGCAAAGTCCATGATGTTGTGTCTCCATGCCAGTTCCAGAATGACATCGGGACGAAGGAGGTCGTAACAGGTGAAAAGGCAGCCGGCAAAACACTCCTTCTTCCCAATCTCCAGGAACCATGCAATGAGCCCCTCAGCAATCTCCACCTCCCGTGACTCACAAGCATACTGCATGGCATCCTGTGAGAAAACAATACATGTGTGACACGCCTTACTACAGTACTGCATATTCAATACACCATTTGATACAGGCTATCCCATTTGATACAGGCTATCCCATTTCAATAGAGGACATCCCATATTCTAACCTTGTACAGTTTGTCTTTTTTGCACAAGTTGACCGACTGTCCCCAGCGGTTGTTATTCTTGTAGAGGTAGGCGGCGATGCGACGGAACTCGAGGAGTTCGTGTTTCTCCAGAAGTTGGGCCAGAGCGATAGTGTCAAAGTTATCAAACGTATCAATGGATTTTCTTAGTCCTTCGTAGTCCTCCTCTTCTATCAGAACTTGGTTGATGGCTTCGTTCACCGACTTATTATTGTTGGTCTGAACTGAACGCAGGTAAGGTTTCACCAGATGGAGATGCCCACACTTTGTGAAGAAGCTAACGGCTCGGGTGTGGTCGAGGCGTGGCGTAAGGATGGTCAGCAGGTCGTTGATGAGGAGGGGCTTGTGGTCGAGGTAAAACTGGAGGGCTCGGTAGTACAGCTCAATGTTAGCAACTTTGGCAACAACGTCCTTGAAGTGGGACTCCTTCCAGGCTTCAGTGGGATGGGCCATCATGGTCAGGACAGCGTTGTCATACTCTTCATACTTGTCGTACAGGAACACCAGCTCAGACCAGAGATGGGCCTGTTCTGCAGCACGCAGTACCTGAGGGAGGGAAGGAGGGAGAAGGACTCAAGTTAGTTTACAACAGTCTATGGAACACCCTGCAGGGTTTATTTCAGAAAAAGTGACAAGGGGGGGTGAACCACATATACAAGAAATCTTGGGGGGTAACATGAAAACACATGTGGCTGTATGAGGAAGGTCTGTTTGACTTAAGGGGGGCAAAACTTTTAAGGGGAGCAAATGCCCCCTCTTGCCCCCCCCTCCCCCCCCTAAAAGAAACCCTGCCCTGAAATGATTTAGTCCAATTAGTGGCTGGATTAGAGGTCTACTCTATGACTAATCTCACTACTCTCTACCTTTGGGATGTTCAGTCGAGACCAGAATAACTCGAGGTGCTCTCTCATTTTGGATGGCTTGTACTTCGAGTAGAGGATGGCCAGCTCCGTGAACATGCCCATGTGGGCTCTCTCCAGGCCCAGGGCGGCCTCCATGAGGGTGATCAGTTCCTCGAAGTGCCCACGGTTCTGATAGTAGTTGATGAGTTCCTCCAGTTCGTCTGCGTGGACCACGATGTGGAGGCCACAGACCTGGGCCAAACGGAACTCTTCTGCATCCACACACGAGAAACAGACCTATTGGGGGAGGAGGGAGGGAGAGGGGAGGAGGGGAGAACGAAGGGGGGAGAAAAGAGGTGGAGAGATGGTTGATTATCAACAACACTAGAGGATACCATAGTCCACAGAGACAGAGGTAACTCACTGCTCACCTCTTTCCATGTGCGGGTGGAGTTGGCCTTGCGAGCAGAATCTACAGCATTTTGGAACTCTCCAAGATGGACGAGAGTGGAGGCCAAGCGGGCAAAGTTGGAGATATTATTGAACAAAAGTTTCGCTGCTTCGTACATCTTCTCCTCATAGCAGCGCTCGCCCACCTACACACACACAGAGGAACGATCACATACACAGTTCTCGTACATAGTAGTTAGCTGGAAGGGTATGGGCCTTTCATAATCAGATAAAGGTCTGCTCTGACCTGCATGATCTGGGCATGGTTGGGGCCAGAGATGAACTCTTCCAGGTCTGCTAGGCGGTTTGTCTTGGCAAAGGCAAACACCAGCTCTGTCTCGATGTAGGTCTCACGGGTCTTCTTACGGGCCATTTGAAGATAGCGAACCAGATCCTCAAAGTTATCTGGATGAACAGAGAGGAGAGAAAGAGGTAAGGAGGGAGAGGATGGATGACCCACTACACTCCAGCTGACTGTCTTACTACCACTCACTCTGGGCATTGGCAGCCTGGATGACCTCCGTATAAGTGGAAGGATCGTCAGCTTTGATGTAGGAGTCAATGGCCTCCTTCACCATGCCCCCATCCAGCTGGGCCTTGGCCAGCAGGCTCCAGACAGGGGCCTGGTTACAGCGCTCGGCAAACTCGTATGCACGGTCCAAATTGCGGATATTGACAATCAAAACCTGAGGCCAGAAAATGAATACAACAGTCCCAACACACAAAATTGGTTTATAATGACCAAAGTAACTTTGGAATCACTTTTATCTAGTGAGGATGCCCCTGTATTTAGTTATGTAATTACTCAAGGGGCTGGCATAACACAAGACTGAGCTACTGCCAACAGGTCTCTACCTCAATGGCTGAAGTGTTGACATCGTATTTCCTGAAGATAGCGAAGGCCTCCTCGAAGAGTTCACTGCTGATGCAGATGGTGGCTAGGTCAGGTGCATCATAGTTGTCAAGGCGATTGATGTATTCCATCACACGCGTCTGGTCTGCCTTGACAGCTGTCAGGATGAGAAGGTTCTGCAGATTGCTGGAGGAGGAGGGAGGGAGGGAGGGAGGGAGGGGACAAGTCAACAAAGGGTGCCCCCTTGATCTACAATGGCCACTGTGAGGTGTGGTGTGAGGCCTACCGATGGTCTCTGAAGACAGAGTTCTCATCCAGAACAATCTTCTCCAGTAGTTCAATGAGCTCATTAGGAAGATCTGCTGACATGAAGGCTTTTACAGTAACTGAGACATCATCTGGGTTAGTGGTCTCATTGAGGGCAGTCTGAACCACCTGAGGGAGGAGGAGGAGGGACAGGGAGGGGTGGAGGAGGTGGAGGAGGTGGAGGAGGAGGGGGAGGAGGAGGAGGAGGAGGAGGAGGGACAATGGTCAATTTCCATACACTGTACGGTCCATGTGCAATACTCCACTTGGACATACATATACATGTTCGAATTATGGGATAAGTGGAAAATTGGACCCCTCGGGTCCCTGGGGGAAGGTATACCTGATCAATGAGTTGTCTGCGGTACGTGTTCTCTGTGGAGAGAACCACTGCCCACAGTTCAGGGTCCTGACGACGCACGAGGTAGCGAGCTTCACTCTTGAACAAGGAATTTGCATTGCACACCTGTTGAAGAGAGGGAGGGAGGAGGGAGGGGGAGAGGGAGGGGGAGAGGGAGGGAGAAGGGAGGGGGAGAGGGGGAGAGGAAGGGAGGGGGAGAGGGAAAGGTAGTCATCAGAGACAGTACATGCACACCGTCAGTCATTATTGGACAAACCTTAATAAGCTCTTCGTCACACTGCCCTCTCTCATATGCCACACAGGCCAAGTGAGGGTCTCTCTTCTCACAATAACGGCCCACAACTCGACTGTCATAAAACTGGTTTTCACGAAGGAATCGTTCTGGGTTGTTATTACTGTCAATGTAGATCTTAGCCAGGGCATTGTGAGTGGCAGCCTCTTCTTCTCCTTCGTGCACTCGGCTCTCCAGCCACGGCATCAGCAGCTTCAACCTGTACACACATCACATGACATCTCACCACAGAGCCTGCCACTTTAAAGGTGACCTCACTCAAAGGTCACCTTTAGAGTGGAGGGTTTGTACATGTTATGGATGCTTGTGGGATGTTAACTGTGGGATGTAAGTGGACACTGTGTGATAAGTGAGGTGTAAGGGATGTTTTAATTGTGGGAGTTGTAAGGAGAGATATTTTACCTGTTTCTCTTTTCCACTTCCTCCACAAGCTCGTCTGTGGAGAACGGGCCTCGCACAGAGAGGACAAGGTTCTTGATGATGTCATCGGAGCAGTCCACGTCCAACAGACCTCCGACTACCACCGGCAGACGAGAGGCATTCACCTGTCACCACACAGGAGGAGAGAAATTAGGATAGAGTCCATCCAACATTGATATACATGTAAACTCTAGAAGTGATATTGATGATAACAGTTAATTTACCTTTTGCACGTAGATCTCAATGTACTTCTGCAGATTATTGCGGTAGAGGTAGAGAACAAGGTCATGGACAAAGTCGAAGCGATCACAGACGATGATCAGAGGGAGCTGGTCGGTCAGTTTGGCCTCCTATAGCAAGGGAACAGTACATGTGAAGTGCAACACGAGAGTGAGGGGGAGGGGGGGAGGGGTGGACTGACTTTGAGGAAGTTCTTGACTCTCTCGGGGTCGTAGCAGTTGCTCTCACGGCAGATTCTCTCCACCTCCTTCATCTGACCAGTCTTACAGGCCGCCTGGAGGTGGGGTGTGTGGATGAGGGAGGTAGTGATGGGTGGATGAGGGAGAATAGTGATGGTGGATGAGGGAGAATAGTGATGGGTGGTGTGTGAGGCCTACTGCACACACCTGGATGTACTTGAAGTGGACCTCTCCCTCCTGACTGAAGTTGACAATGGAGCCCAGGAAGTAGAAGAGACCTACATAGATGGAGTGAGGGAGTACCCGGACATGTGGAGGTACTCCTCACAAGGAGCTGACCTTCGAAACTCTTGAAGGACTCGAAGAGATCGATGAGCCCTGCAGTGGTCAGCTGTTCATGGTACTTTGAGGCAATCTTCACGCACACCTGTACATCACATGACCATCACATGACTGTCACTAGCCTCATACATATTCATGAATTAGAGCTAACGTGACTACTTGAGGTCACACAGTTGATATTATGTCTATCTCAATACTGACCTGGAGGTTTTGTCTGATGTTGGCTTGCAGCATGGCTCGAAGGCACTCCATTGAATCTTCCACGGAGAGGGAGCCAAAATAGTTGACCAGCCAATCTGGGTTGAGCATGTGAGTGTGTACGACTGCTCGTTTGATGTCATATATATCAGTGTAGTGCTCCAGAGCTCGCTGTAGCAGTCCGGCTTTCTCGCAGAGTTGTGCAACGTGGGGCTTGTCGTAGTGGGTGAACATCTGGTTGCCCATGATGGCATCTGCGACCTGTTAGTAAAGTGGGTAGGAGATGGTGATACACACACACACACACACACACACACACACACACACACACACACACACACACACACACACACACACACACACACACACACACACACACACACACACACACACACACACACACACACACACACACACACACACACACACACACACACACACACACACACACACACACACACACACACACACACACACACACACACACTGACCTGAGGTGCAGTGAGAAGGTTCATCTCCAGTAGGCGGGTCTGGAGATGGCCTTCAGCTGGCCGATTGTTCTTAAGAGCATCCAGCAGAAATGAGGTGCACTGTTGGACCATGTTCATCTCCATAAACACATCCACTACCTGCACAGGGAGGGGGGAGGAGAGGGGGAGTGTCAAAAACATAGGGTTCTATGAGACAGGCAGGTGTGGACCTGGTTGAGATCAGCAAGAGGTTCGTCATCTTGTACCATCATCTTGGCAAACTCTGTCCCTTGTTCAGGGTTGAGTCTCATCACGTTTCTTAGAAGGAACACATAGTCTGGTGTGTACTGGACCTTCTTGGCATACAGAATGATCTTCTGGAACTGTCCAGTCTCGGCAAAACACTGGATCACCTGCACACGCACACACACACACGCACGGACGCATGCACGCACACGCACACACACACACACACACACACACACACACACACACACACACACACACACACACACACACACACACACACACACACACACAGGAGGGAGGGAGAGGTGTGAGGGTGTGAGGTGAAGTTGAGGAGAGCAGACCTTTCCAGGGACACCAGCTCTGAGGAAGACAGACAGGGCAAGGGTTGGATCCACTTGCTTCACTAGCTCTCCCAGCTCCTCACTGCACTCCAGCTGCAGACGCAGACAACAGAGCAGAGATAACCGTAACCATAGAGGATACACTCACACTTCCCCACTCACTTTGTCTTCTTTCAGCCACTTTTCAATGAGTTGCTTCTTCCCCTGAGCGAGAACTGGCCGGCACAGTTCTAGGGCTTCGTACTTATTCAGCTGACTGCTCTCCAGGAGGATTCCAAAATACTGGAGAAGGGGGGAAGTCTGCCCAGGAGGGGTGGGCACTTGTTGGAATCGCTGGATAGTCTCAGATGTACGCAAAATACCCTGCAGCACATAACAGTGTTCAAATTGAAACAGAGAGAAGGGAGGGAGGGAGGGAGGGAGGGAGGGAGAGCCTGACCTTGGGGGCTTTGGCAGCAACTTTAGCAGCATCGGAGTACTGTCCTTGAGTGAAGAGGAGGTTGAACTTCCGCACAAACAGCTCCTCGGCTCCGCCCAGATTGTTACGTGTGGCCATACGCAGGGCAAGGTCAGGGTTCGCGAGAGTATTGGCAATGTACAGGACAACTGCTGCCTCATCTACCGACACTGAAAGGACCTAGAGAGGAGGGAGGGAGGGAGGGAGAGGAGGGAGAGAGAGAGGGAGGGAGAGAGGAGGGAGAGAGGGAGGGAGAGAGGGGGGCAGAGAGGGAGAGAGAGGGAGGGAAAGAGGGAAGGGAGAGAGGGAGAGAGAGGGAGGGAGAGAGGGTTAGTTACTGGGGTCATGGGAATTACATCATATTTGGGTGTGTTGACTCTCTGTCAAGGCCATGGTCAGTGGCTAAACATTACCTGTCCCTTCCTGTTGACACCAATAATGCCACTGGATGGATCGTGGACGGCTGTAACAAAGATGGTCTCTCCACTGATCCTGTTCATGTAGATGCAGGTTCCAGTCTCAAGGTCGTAGAGGTGGATGTAGCCGAATTTTGTGATGAGGTAGATGACATCGTACTTGGTGCTCACCTAGAATGGAGAGAGAGAGAGAGAGAGAGAGAGAGAGAGAGAGATAAAGTGTTTGTGTGTGTGTGTGTACTGAGGGTAGGCTCAGACCTGCATGGCTACAGGGAAGTCAGTCTGGGCCTCAGGAGGAAAGAACACGTCAACTGCTTTCTTCTGGAAGGGCTGGTTACCAGATGCTGGAGTTCCCACCTCAATGATGTGCAGCTAATGGAGTGCAGGAGAGAGGAGGAAGAGGAGGTACATCGTACATTAAACTCTACTACACTATAAGCTCTCATTAGGTGCGGAGGTCTAACCTTTCCCCCTGCCTGTCCACGAACAGCAAAGGTGAAGAGAGTGGATTGCTCCGAGTTTCCAGGGAGCTTGAAGTCAGCGAAGGCGGCAGCGTGGCCCTCAATCGGTTGGCTCACCTTCCTCTCCACTGAATACAACTGCATGTGGCCAGCTACACGATGTTGCTGAGGGGAAGAGAGGGGGGAGGGAGAGAGCGGGGAGTGAATTTGCATATTGTAATACACTGCTGCAGGCTCACCTGTGCAGAGATTCCAACCAGTAGTAGCCACTTGAGGCTTGCATCTGCTCGGTAGTTTATGATCTGACAGCCAGCTAGACTAGAGTGTCTATCGAACACCTTCTCAGGTTGAGAATCACCTGCAGAACAGCAGTCAGAGGTTACCCCAGCTGTGCACACCTCCATAGGTATAGTGGAGACAGCAGTCCCCTCCCCCACACTCTAAGGTTATTCATACCCCACTCTACCCACACACTTTGTGTACATGTAAGGAATTATCAGGCCTATTGTCCACAGTGTGTACAAGACACTCAGCCTACACCTCTTGTAGATTCCAATGCTATTGTTCACCTATGACACACAAAATGAGTTTCTGCTTACCCTCCATAGACCAGTGATAGACAGAGGTCTCTGTTACCAAGGCGATGGTGTTGAGGTTGACCCACTTCCAGAAGGTGACGTCCTCCACCATCTGGTGAGCCTTCATCTTGCTCTTCATCTCAATGTTGAAGATCTGTAAGCTCTTGGCAGCTGAGAGAGAGGTGGGGCAGAGAGGGGATCATGTAAGGATGTGTTCTTCCCTAGTTGTCGCACACGAAAGACATGACACTAGCAATACATCACACACACACACACACACACACACACACACACACACACACACACACACACACACACACACACACACAACGGTCTCATTCAGAAACTTTGCTGGGGGGAGAACATGTTTGGATGGTTTCAGAGTGGAGGGTGGTAATGGAGCACTGGTCCTCTAAGATTTCAAGGGCCACTCATCCAAATGAAACTGATACACATGCATGTAAGCACACACACACACACACACACACACACACACACACACACACACACACACACACACACACACACACACTACTTCCCTCCATCCAATAAACTGTTTTTCACTTCCACTGTACACAGTGGGCACTACAGTTGCAGTCACAACACAAAACTACACACTACAGCTTCTCACACATTGCTACAAATGGTGGTGTGTGTACGTACCTTTCAGAGCAATAACCTTTGATGCAGGGTTCATGATGGCAGAATCGGCAGTGATGGGGCGCCGAATGGGGTTGGCCGAGTCGCTGAGATCGATGATGATCACTTGCGATGTCTCTCCCACCTTCTCCCTCACACAGATAAACTTATCAGACTCCATTGTGAGAGTGGCAAAGCCAATCTGCTGGACGTTGATGCCAACATTTTGGAGCTGGAATGAGAGGAGAGTATGAAACCACAACTCTACACCAGTGAAGTGGTTGTGGGATTGACTATGTACAACGATTTTCAATTGGCACTGGTATTCGATGGGAATTTAGGCTCCACCTTGGACGTGGGGGCACGTGTAAGCGGCTGTTCTCGTTTGCCGTTCCGCCTTCCCCTACCCTCACTTTACACCACTGCCTAAGGCCATACCTGAAGGTGCTCCTGGAAACGAATAGGCAAGTTCTGCGCCATTTTGAGGCGACAAACTGACTCCGCTTCCGGTTAGTTTTTCTCCTCTATGTTGCTGCTCGCAACACCTCTTGCGTTGCTGGCTGGTGGAACAGGCAATATAGTCTCTTAACAATACGGTAGCCCAGCGTTGGTCCTCTCAGACAACCTCGTCTACCAAACAGAGCTTCTGCACACAGCTTCCGCTCGAGAAAGGTAGTCACAAGGCCCTATGCATATAATTTGCGCATGCGCGTACATTTCAAGCCGGAAGGCTCTAAATAGAACAGAGTCATTATCACAATCAGAGGAGGCATGCACACTATAAATATACTAGGTGTCCAATACAGCTTTTACTTGACTTAAAAACTCCTGCAAATGAAGAAGGAGAAGAGATAAGCATAAGACTTGGCCTCTCCATAATTAATAATATATTTACCTGAACTTTATTATCCATAACAACAGTGTTTCCATCATCTGTCTTAGTTCGTTTAGCAGCTGGTTCCTCTCCATGTTCCTCCTCAACTTCCCCATTACCACTGGGGTAGTAGTAGGTCCCTTCGGACCTATAATGGACATATTCCTCGGGGTAGTGTTGAGCAGACATCTGGCCACTATCCAAATCAGTAGTGCAGCCATCTTCCTGCCCGGTCTGGTAGCTGTGCTGCTGAGCATGGGACGCATCCAGCGTACTGCCTGACTGCCCCTTCCTATCTGACTGAGTCCCCTCTTCCTCCTCCTCCTCCTCTGCTGCTGCATCAAAGTCAGCCACATCCATCTCCAAAATCTTGTTCACCTTCTTTGGCTGCAGTTTGAAGCTGACAGTACCACTTTGGCTAAGTTTCTGAATCTTCTCTCCTCTCAACGTTGCCTCTCTCTGCATGCTCTGAAAGTCTTTCTCGATAGTAGCCAGAGCAGCCTCTGCGGCCTTCTCCTTGTTCTGTTGGAGTTTCAGCTTGTAATATGGATAGTACTTGTTCCACGGATTCAGGAACCCAAATTTAGGGTCTCCGCAATGTTTCTCGAGCACCGTCCGCTCAAATTCCTCACTGTTTCTTGCAACATACTCTGCAGTTTTGTCAATGATTGGTTGTAGGTCTGGAGGAGGGGGTGGGGGGCTGGCATCATAATGAAGACCATTGGGACCCATTTTGTTGCTGATGTGCTCCGCACTGAGCCTCCGGTAGTACGCCTCCAGGTTGTGCTGACTGGAGAAGTCAGAGGGCCGAGGGTGGTAACTGTAACCTATGAGACAGGGACAGAGATGGAGACTCATGGAGTGTGACGTTGAAGCTATGTACATGTTGATTGAAGTAAGTGTAATTGGCTCACCATCGGTGTATTGGACCTGAGAGTGAGGGTAAAACTGCTCACTGGGATCAACCATCTGCTGGCTGCTGGAGGAGAAGGCACAGAGAAAAGAAGTAAAAGTCCACACGCACTGCATATAGGTACTGTACATACAGTGGTAAATACTATGAACCCCAAATAGAGCACACTCTAATCTCACCGTCACTTCACCTTGACACCTCTTCTTGACCACAGACACTGCTGCCACGCATACAACCATACCAAACCAATAACGACCACACTGTATCACTCTCTACCAATATTCTAAACCACACACAATGTAACATAGAGAGTTATTAAAACTCCCACAACCCTCAAAGGTGTGTTCATTTCAGTGTCTCCATCGATTCTGGTGGAACAAGTCAGCAAACAGCCTCAGAAGAGAAGTCAATACTTCACAGTGGTCTAAAACTGTAGCTGCGACTCGTGCCTGCCATGTTAGAAGCTCCACAACACACATCTAAAGGGCGCTAGGTTAGTACCTGCACGCAAACTATGCTCCCCATTTATCAAATACAGTTCCTCAAAAAAAGTTACTGGATATGGTGCGTAGCATGCGCTCATAGCTACTGTTACTGATACACGTGCAGTTGTAGTTCTGTGAAGAGAGGCACACACAGTCGACAGGGAAACGTGTGGGGGGTTGCTGACGCCTAGATCTCCACACCTACCTCTGTGCAGAGGGATGAGGGTAGCCGGGTGCAGGCTGGCCATCATATTGAGTCTCAGAGTATCTCTGGTCTAGGGATGGAGCTGCGTTCACAGTCAGAGATTTGGAATAGAAAGACGAGGCAGTCGAGGGTGGGGAGGGAGGGAGGGGATGTCGATCAGTGACAAGAGACTGAGTTGTGGTGGTAGAAGTGGGTGTGGCTGAAGTAGAGGGAGGGGCCAGGGAGGTTCTTGTGGTGTGGGGTTTGGGTGAAGAGCGGGGGGTTGTCGATACACGTAGCAGTGGGTGGAGTTCAAATCCTTCTTCATCCGAGTCTTGTTCAGAGTCTGACCCAACGCTCTTATCAACTTCTGATGCCTCCTCTCCTTGCTCCCCACCACTGGTTCCCTCCCCCTTCCCCCCATGAAACGTCTCCTCCCCACACTCAGTGCTCCTCTCATTCTCTTCCATGCCTACTTTCTCAACTTGTGGCTTTGGAATGTATTCCCCCGATCCAATCAGCTGCAGTAGATGTCGGTAGTAGGAGTGGAGCGGGTCGTACAGTGAGACAAACGAGAAGAATGGGTTGTGTTTCTGCTTTGCTTTGATCATTATCTCCATCTGCGTGCCCTGCCTCGCTACAAACCCAGCTGTCCTCTCAATGATGGAATGAAGCTTCTTGGTGGCAGGCTGAAGGAACAGTGAGAATGGATGTTTCATACAACTATACAGCCATTAGTAGGCTCTCCTGCTACCATTCATTGGGTGGATGGATGCATTAAGACCAGTACCTCCAATGAGCATGCTGGCACTATAGAGTCTTGGACTCTGCACGTGGGAGGGGCTTACCATTCGAATATGGCCAGGCACAGCCAAGCCTTTGGGTACAATAAAGCGATCCTCCTCGTTCTCCACTACATCAACTGCTGAAGTAGGCGGGTGTTCTGGTTGTCGTAAGGAAGGTGTTGACTCGACTTCTTGAGTCTCCTTGTACACAAAACCCACAGCCTGATAGCCACCACTGTCTTCTTGTGCTCTCTTCTTTGTCTCCTCTGAAGAGACAGTATCTCACGCCAGGGATCATTAACTGTGAAATACTTTACATACCTTCTAACAGTTCATGCTCTAGGATGTCCACGCCGAGGCCAAGGTACCTCTCCTGGTCCAGAAGCTCCTCTAGGTCTTCTTCCTCCTCTGTCCTGCGACGTGGCAGAATTGGCTTCAGACCAAATTGACTTTTGTCCTCGAGCCTGTTACGAATATCATATCTGTAGAGAAGGTGGTGACTTTCTACACAATACCCACCACAAACGAGGCGGTTTATGATCATCTAAAATTCCATTTCAGCCTTCAATATGTGAGGATTATAGTTACCTATCCACCATGAGGGAGCCGTCCCCCATCCAAGGTATCAGCATTTGACCAGAGCTCTCTAACAACCCTTTGGCGTCATCTCGGAATAGCTTACAAGCGTAGCCGAAAACAAAGGGCTCCTGGTCGTCGTCGCTCTCCTGTTGTTCAGAAGAAACTCTGCCATCATTATCGTACGGACCTAAGAGAATGGACATCTTTTCTTTGCCCAACAATGAAAGCGGCGAGCTCGCTGAGCTGTGAGATGGGTGACAATATCCTGTCAATGACGTAATCTAACTGCTGCGCATGCCCAGTTTGAATGCAGCCCTACCCTTCTGCCACAATAAGATGCCAGTTCTTGCAGACGAGCTCGCCCGACTGCAAGCACACCGCTGGCAGATATCCGACCTCTCTTTCAGTCCTGATGGCACTCGTCTCGCGAGCGCGGGGTGGGACAAGGAGGTAAACATTTGGGAGCTGAGTAACCTCGAGAAAGTGATCAACCTGAGCAACGTGCATCGTGTACCCATCACCAGCGTCTCATGGGTGCGTCCCAATGGGCTAGTCCTCTGCACAGGATCGGCCGACCGAACGGCAGCATTGTGGAACGCGGAGACAGGGTCCTACCTCTGCTCACTCAGCGACCACTCGGGATGGGTGCTCGACACAGATTTTTCCGCGACGGGAGCGTTTCTTGCCACGGCATGCTGGGACCACACCGTGCGCATATGGGATCCAGGCTCCGAGAGGGTTATCAACAGCCTAACAGGCCACAGTGGCGGGGTGTGGTCGGTTAATTTTCACCCCCAGTCTTCGCAGTTGTGTTCGTCCAGCGAAGACAAGTCGGTGAGGATTTGGGACGCCCGTACAAACCGCCCTGTCGGAAGTTTGTACGGTCAACACACAGATGCCGTGTACTGTGCAGCGTGGTCTCCTGATGGGAGCATCATAGCCACCGGATCTGCAGACAACAAGGTATGTATGGATGGTATGGAGAAAAGGGGGTGGGGCTCAGTCTTTTTCCCTGTAGATATGCATCTGGGAGCCCAAACAGCAAGCAGTCATCAACACAATCTATGCACACCAGGATACAGTCAAGAGTCTGGCCTTTAATCCCCACACCGAGAATGTTGCAGTGCCTGTTCTGGCATCTGCAGGTGGAGAAACACTCTGTCTCTCTGATCCACGTCCATCGCACAAAGCCGACATCCTCAGTGTCTCCATGCACAAACAAGGGAAGGAAGTAGAGGCCGTGGCTATTTCACCAGATGGGTCACTTTTGGTTTCAGGTGGAAGAGACGGTCTTCTAGTCCTCATGACTCTCATGGTACCCTCCATTGTCCCTCGATCAGATACACATCACATGCACCTCACATCATCCATCCTACGTAAAAGCCAGGTTGTTCGAGATCGTTCATACATCCGTGATGTGACGGCCGACGACGACGACATTTCTCTGGAGTTTCAGGAAGATGAGGAGCTGATGGCCAGTTGGATGGCTGAGGAGGAGGAGATGACAGACCATTTTCCCTTGGAGCCAAAGAAAACGGAGAAGAAAAGTTTCAGTCGTCTGAAGCGAAGGAGCCGCTTTGATGAGAAGGAGACTGAGCTCCATGACTATGCCACTGTCAGGAAAAAGACTGGAGTGAGTGCAAAAACTGCACGCGGGAAACGCACAAAGGGTAAATCCTACGACATCCCAACGATGGTGGCTCACTTGTCTGCAGCTGTTCGTGTGTATGGCCCCGAGGAACCCAACAGTAGCAGTGATTCTGAGGGAGAGACAAGCCCCACAGCACCACAACTGGAGCCAACAGCACCGAGAGAGAACCCCAAAGTCGACATCCTAAGCCACATCAAAGCCTGGTCCAACCCGCCAGAGAATATCTCCATCACAGTACCCAAGACAAAGCCAAAGGATCTACCAGAAGGCCTAGGAAAGGCCAAGACACACAAGCAATTCTTTGAGAGTGGGGATCCTGTTGTGTCAAAGCATCATGTAGAAGGGAGGGATGAAGAAGTAAAGGAGAACCTAAGTGAGGGCTTTTTGCAGAAATATGGAAAACTGCTTCCAGCAGAACTGGAAAACACACTGCAGAATAGCTATAGCCCCATCACCACTGATCAGCCACTACAGCCCACCCAATATGACATGGGGAACAGTTATCGACTGGAGGACCTCATGGCAGTTAACTCTGAGGACTCCCTCCTCCAGTGGACTCACTCGCCCATCTCTACAGCCACAGAGGAGAGTGGTGGGAAGACTGCGGGGGAGCAGTTCATTCCCACACTTCCAACCCAGCAAGAACAGGAAGAGGATGGAGAGTACAGTGAAGATGATGTACCCATGAGCATGATATGAATGCATATTACCCCCAAAATGTGGCCGTACTCCTCCGCGCACGCGCCGTTTACATCAGGTGATGGTAACAGCTGAGCTCCGTGCATGGCCTACATGTGGCACAACTGTCTTCTCGGCTAGCTGCACACTATCCGTCGAGTATGCCTGGAGATGGAGACGGAGCACTCGCGAGTGCAAGTATAGACAAGTCCTCTGAAGCCGTCCAGAGCGACGTCGTAACTCGTAAATTTACTTGGGAAGAACTGAGCAAGCTAAACCAGCGACACAACGCTCACGTAGCCGTCAGAGGAAAGGTGAGCCGCTCAAAACACCTCACCACACGATGAAATTCCTGTTCCACCAGGTCTATGATGTGAGTGGGTTTATAGAGAAGCATCCTGGAGGGGTGAGCCAGCTAATGCTGGGAGCAGGTAGAGATGTAACTGTGCTATTTGAGTCCTACCACAACTACAATGTCAGCAAGTGAGATGAAGAGTGGTGTACCACTACACCCCATTTATCTAATTCTGACTACCAGGGTATTGGAGAAGTACTATGTTGGTGAACTGATCACCAACGAACTACCCGTGTTCCCTAAACCTGGGTAAGTAAGTCTCTCTCTGTGCTGATGATAATGTTTCATGTTGCTTGTTACTATTCAAGTGAGTTTTATAAGACTGTGAGAGAGAGGGTGAACAAGTACTTCAAGGAGAACAACATTGTAAGTGGCAACTTCTTGTTGTTTTGTTTACTTCACTGTTTGTTTATAGGATCCCAAAATATGTTATTGGATGTTCTTTCGATATTTTGTCTTCTTTACGATGGCCATGTTGTGCTGGCTGGGCATGGTGAGTGGGGTAGAGGTAGAGGGCATAGACTGGGGTGTGTACCTCTCTATACAGATGGTGTTTCATGATAACCTTGTGCTGGGAGTCTTGGTGGGTGCTGGTTGGGGGTTCTTCTCGGCTCTTGTAGCCATGACTTGTACTCACGATGCCAGGTACTCTCCCCCTGCTTCTCACTCTCTCCCAGCTTCCATCTTGTCTCCTCTCTATCATAGCCATTTTGCCATCACTCACAAGCCATGGGTGTGGTGGGCAGTTGGTAGTGTACACGATTTTTATCACGGAGCCTCCCTCTATACATGGATTAATCAGGTCGGTATGCCCCTGCTCATCATCTGTATCCCTCCCACTACACTCTCTCCCTTATCCTATAGCATACTTTAGGTCATCATCCTTACACGAATATCGATGGAGCTGATCCCGACATAGTGACCGCTTCTCCTGTAAGTCATCCCAGTACTTGCTATTAAAGTGGCCTCATTTTGTGATCTGCAGGATACTCCAGATTTTCGCCGTATCAAGTGGAATCAGAAGTGGGTCCCTCGCTATTTCTACCAACACATCTACATGCCCATCTTGTACTGTGTCGTGAGTACAGTGTAGAGCATGTGTGGGTTATTAATTATCCACCCCACTTCGTTAGCTGGGATTTAAGACAAGACTTCAGGACTTTTACATTCTCTACACCATGAAAAACTGTGAGTAGACATGTAATAGACACACATGTGATGGATTAATGCGTCTCTTTTCAGCTACAATTCGAGTGAATGGACTGTCCAAATTGCAGCTGTTTGTCTTCTTTGCTGGCAAATTGACTCACTGTATCCTTCGCTTTGTCATCCCAAGCTTCTTTGTACCCTGGCCTAACTTAGTAAGGTGGCCATGCTGCCTATGGGAGAAAACTAATGTGTAAATAATCTACTCTCTCTTCAGCTGTTGTACAATATTATTGGAGAGCTAGTTGGTAGCTACTGGTTGGCTCTCATATTCCAGACCTCTCACGTCATTGGCGAGGTAGGGTGCACTGCTCCTCTCGTGTGTGTGTGTGTGTGTGTGTGTGTGTGTGTGTGTGTGTGTGTGTGTGTGTGTGTGTGTGTGTGTGTGTGTGTGTGTGTGTGTGTGTGTGTGTGTGTGTGTGTGTGTGTGTGTGTGTGTGTGTGTGTGTGTGTGTGTGTGTGTGTGTGTGTGTGTGTGTGTGTGTGTGTGTGTGTGTGTGTGTGTGTGTGTGTGTGTGTGTGTGTGTGTGTGTGTGTGTGTGTGTGTGTGTGTGTGTGTGTGTGTGTGTGTGTGTGTGTGTGTGTGTGTCCCTAATGTCACTATCGTTTTCCTAAGGTGGAATGGCCCAAACCTGACCCTAAGGACATGATGGTCCACCAGGACTGGTGAGTTAATGGAGACATTAGAGATGAGTCCGATGACTCGTCTGATCTCCTCAGGGCTGAGATGCAAGTGGCTACCACACAGGATTACGCAACAGACAGTTGGTTCTGGAATGTATTTACAGGTGCTCTCAACCACCAGACCACCCACCACCTCTTTCCCGGCGTGATCCAGTCTCACTATCCTCTCATCACACCCATTGTCCGCCAGACCTGCCAGGAGTTTGGTATCCAGTATCACTACGTGGACACTATCTGGGAAGCACTCGGCTGTCACCTTAATCATCTCAAGCACCTTGGCCAGACCAAGGAAGTCAAGACAGACTAGCACTTAGTTTTCAAATTCAGCACATTTACAACAGTAGTGTGAGCAGCACCTTGTGTAGTTAGAAGTGTGTATAAGTTATGTGGTATATATGCTGCGACCAATAGAGCCACATTGACAAATGGGTCCTCAGCAGATGACGGGACAGCACGCTGCCCACATCGGATATGATGATGTAGTACGTATGTATCATGCAGTCAATAAAAAAAAGCAATCAAGTGAGGATACGCAATACCATATATAATACTCTGTGCAGTGCATTTGGAAAGCTAAGTCCACATATTTCTGATAGTTGTTAAAAAACAAATATCTCAAAATTTCTCTCCTCTGTGACTGCACATCCCATAGCTACCGTTCAACGAGCACTGACTGACTGCTGGACTGGGCACCATGCAGGGTGGGATAAAGTATACTAAGGATATACTATCCACCTGATAGTATACTATCTACCGGACTATCCTATATTATCCCCCAGATAAAATATACGGGGACACAGTAAGCTGGAGCTACGTAGATCATAATAATAAGGTGGGCGTGCCATGTTCGCAAAATGTCGATGAGCGAGTTTACGCTTGAGCTTGCCCGTCTCGCTGCTGAGGAGAAGAATGCTTTAGAAGCTATAAAGGGAGATCTCTGCCAATGGCTGGCAAATCCTGACGTGTTAGCGTTGGACATAACGCCCGCATCCTTTCTGCAGGTGTTAGATTCTGGCGTTTCGCTCTGCAAACTTGCTGGTTTGGTCCAAGAGGGAGCAAGACGGTTCCTAGCAAGTGGGAAAAGACTCTCTGTAGGAGTTCCAATGGCCCCGCTTGCCTACAAGTCCGTCAAGTCCCCGCCAGGATCTGCAATGTTTCAAGCTTGCGCTAGAGACAATGCGTCTCACTTCATCGAGTGGTGCCGTGCTCTGGGCGTTGATGAAGCAGTCATTTTTGAGTCAGTGGGGTTGGTTGAGCACAGAGACGAGAAAAGAGTGATCCTGTGTCTCCTGGACGTGGCTCGCTTTGCAGAAAAAGTTGGAATCACTCCTCCGCAACTAGTGTCGCTGGAGAAAGAAATTGATCTGCTGGAGGCTCAGTCGCTTCACCAAGAAGAGGAGGAAGATGAAAATATAATCAACAAAAGTGAGCTGAGCCTACCTGAAAGAGAAGATATGGAAATAAAACTTTCCTCCGACCAACCAAAAGATGAAGAGACTACTTGTAGAGAAACTGAGGTAGGAGAAGAGAGAGAGATAGAAACTGGGGCAGGAGAAGAGAGAGAGATAGAAACTGAGGCAGGAGAAGAGAGAGAGATAGAAACTGAGGCAGGAGAAGAGAGAGAGATAGAAACTGAGGCAGGAGAAGAGAGAGAGATAGAAACTGAAGCAGGAGAAGAGAGAGAGATAGAAACTGAGGCAGGAGAAGAGAGAGAGATAGAAGCAGAGGCAGGAGAAGATAGAGAGATGGAAAGTGTGGCAGGAGAAGAGAGAGAGATAGAAAGTGTGGCAGGAGAAGAGAGAGAGATGGAAACTGAGGCAGGAGAAGAGAAGAAGATGAGTAACAAGAGGAGTAGAGACTTGGACAAGATGATAAATGATGAAAGAGAAAAAGACAACTCTGAGGTGGTAGAAAGCCCACCTATCAAACGTCCCAAACGAGGCTCTCATAGTGAAACGCTACCACCTCTTCAGCTGCCTCCACCAGATCCACAGAGCCAGAGTAAACAGCCAACACATCACAGAAGAAGTGTAAAACCGAAAAAACAGACACCAACATTGTCACCCAGCAAGAGAGTAGATGAGAAGGTATAAGACCGGCATATCTTTAACGAATTAATACCCACTTCTTCTCTTTTAGGTGATGAAATGTATTGGAGAGTGTACATGTGAGCATAATATTGAGGTGCAGAACTGCGGTAATGGGAAGTACAAAGTCATGCCCAGTCCTCATCGGAAGATTACAATTTATGCTCGGGTAAGCACCATCATAACTGAGACATGGACTATAAACATAGTGTGTGTGTGTGGCTGTTTAGATGCTGACTGATCGAGTGATGGTCCGTGTCGGTGGAGGCTGGGAGACTCTGGAGCACTTTCTCCTCAAACATGACCCCTGTAGGATAGAAAACATTGCTGGTATGTATCAGAACTGCATGGTTCACTAACTTCCTTTCAGTACTTTCTCCCTTGTTCCCTAGAGCTAAAGACTCAAACTGCAAAGTGAAAAAAATGCACAAATTTTTTATAACACTGTAGCAATTCATGTATGTATTTTTATAGCAGAATGTCTATCATCAGTTTTTTGCGCATGCGTCGCACAAACAATGGGTGGGGCTACACGTGCTCGAACAAGTAGTGCTGCCGCTAATGGTTAGGTTTAGAAACAGGTAAGAGTACCTGCATGGTCGCCACGTGCACGCCTGTTGTATGGTTCATGATCGTGTAGGTACCTTCTAGTAGAGGTACACTCGGACCCACGCGAGATAAGAGGCACAGCTTTACATCGTGTGACATTACGTCATATGCTTCAATGCCTGAGGGATGCAGTCACTGCTCTCCACGGGGAATACGGTCTTGCCTGTATGCAATCCTCCCTAAATGGTAACCAGCCTTTATTCAAAAGCCTATCAAATTAATACAGCCATTTCTTTACCCTAGTGAAGTACCTGAATGGCCTCACAGGAATGGCCATTGTGCGGTGCCCACGTGCCTACCACAGAGCTGTGTGGGCCGCTATGTCTAATATTACTACCATCAATGGCACTCCCTGCTCCATCACATTGGTCCATCTGGGAGGTTAGTTGTAGATATAGCCCTTCCTTTGCTACGGCTAGAGCATATGTAATGATGTCATGGTTAGCCTCTCCCTCTCGTCCATTAGGCACCATTCGATCTTGTCAGAAACATCTCGTCTCCCATAACAGAGCCAGACTTAGCCAGATGGTCGCCGCAGCAACCACACCTCTAGAACGAAGACAACTTGAGAATACGATGAAAAAGGTCCTCGAAAAAGATTCTGTTCCCATTCAAATCTAATTGCCATCGCATCTCATACCACTTCACACCCTCCCAATTTGTCATTTCTCTCTGTTAAAAATATTCACTCCACAACAATTTAAAGTATATATAAAAATTATAAAAATATATTTTAGCAGTGGTGTAGGACACAACATGTAGGCAAAACAGGAATGAGATGTGACGATCTACAAACAGAGTGGGTGTGGCATGCTATGGGATGTAAGTTAATTAACTAGTGGGTGTGTCTTCGTCGCTGCCTGGAGGGCTTGGATTAGGTGTTGTATTCTTCTGACCAGCCAGCTGAAAAGAAGAGAGAAGGAATGTAAGTTACAGTCACGTCCAGTGTCGTACATCTCTACCTTAAATGCTGCAACCCATGCCTTCATTTCTGCGTCATTCTGTGCAGCCATTATATAGTCATTTCTCTTGTTCCAGGAGCTCTCTGTGTGTACTGTGAACTGGAATGACTGTTTTCTCTCGCCTGTAGGAGGGACAGAGATAGGGAGGCCATCACTCATCTCCACAAGGTGGGCCATTTGAGCTGAAATACAGTAAAGGTCCTATTGAGCCTCCTTCTCCATATATGTACTGACAGGCATGTCAGAGGAGGAGGAGGATCACTATGTCCAGCATATATCAAGTCTAATCAGTGTGCTATAGTAGCTCTACTGTACACACACAGGTCATTAGAGCTTAATATGGTCTTCATTAGTAGAGCACTTCCTCTGTAGGTTCTAGATGATGTAACAGACAGGGTGTAGACTGTAGGGTAAATACCCCTTGGGGTATATAGTATGGCATCAGTAGTTCTCACATTAATGGTGTGTTTTGACCATTACATCATGTAATGTGTTGTTTGTGTCATGTCAATTATGGACACACCATGTACACAGTATATATGGTAGTGGCTGGGATAGCATCACCTAGAACAGTAGTGTAGTGGATTTAATTGAATCTCACCCAAAGCAGCTATTTTTTATTGTAAAATGACTGCTTTGGGCAAATTGTGTTGCATTTCTAGTCAATAAGTTGACATGCACACTCAGATCCTACCTAGTCCAGGATAGCGGATTTGGAGGTTCTTTAGTTTCACTTCACCCAATGGCTTTGTACTCTGAATGTAGAGAGAATATTAATAAAGTACATGTAGGCTCTCTCTCTCTTCTCTTGCACACTCCACACTTCTCTCTCTTCCCTTACACACCCCACACTTCTCTCTCTTCCCTTACACACCCCACACTTCTCTCTCTTCCCTTACACACCCCACACTTACAGTTGAATTTTTGTAGTAGGTAAACATTCCTGGTTGGAGAACAAAGTATCGCAACTTCCAGGTCTTTCTCTGGCCACCTTCTTTGTAGAGACAGCCTTTCTTTTCTATGAACGGTGCTGAGGCTGAGGAGAGGGAGGGAGGGAGGGGGGGAGGGAGTGAGAGAGGGAGGGAGGGAGGGAGTGAGGGAGGGAGGGAGGGAGTGAGGGAGGGAGGGAGGGAGGGAAGAGGGAGACAGAGAGGGAGGGAGTGAGTGAGGGAGGGAGGGAGGGAAGAGGGAGACAGAGAGGGAGGTCATAACACAGACAGTGTAGGTGTAGTGTCTGTACATATAATTACATTAGGCCAAAAAATATTCCCTATTAATTGTGAATGGCAAATTATTCACATACCAATTAAATAGCAGAGTAGTGTTATACCAATTGAGCACCAAATATGAACACACACACACACACACACACACACACACACACACACACACACACACACACACACACACACACACACACACACACACACACACACACACACACACACACACACACACACACACACACACACACTTACTTTTTCTCTTCTTATCTTTTGCCTTCAGAACCATGGCCTCCTCTTCTTCCCTTGACATAGTGTCTGACTCAGAACACTCTGTCACGTGAGATCTGTGTAAAGTGGGTACTTTTACTATTTTGATGCTAGGGGTCACAGGGGTTTGGGGATCTGGGGGAGGTGTGGAGGTGTTTTGGGTGGGGGGTTCTTCACTTGGGGGGGTTGTGGGTGTGGGGGGTTCTTCACTTGGTGGGGTTGTGGGTGTGGGGGGTTCTTCACTTGGGGGGGTTGTGGGTGTGGGGGGTTCTTCACTTGGGGGGGTTGTGGGTGTGGGGGGTTCTTCACTTGGGGGGGTTGTGGGTGTGGGGGGTTCTTCACTTGGGGGGGTTGTGGGTGTGGGGGGTTCTTTGCTTGCGGGGGTTGTGGGTGAGTCTGCAGTAGGGGGTTCATCAGTTGGGGGGGTTGTGGGTGGGTGTGGGGGTTCATCTGATGTAGGAGCAGGGGAAGGTAACTCTTCATCTGAAATGGCAATACACACAGTCAATTATACACGCAAAGATTGAGTCGCAGTAGACTTACCATCAGAGTCTGTGCCCGAATCCTCTTGTACGTCAACAGTATTATCCCTAACTAAAGTCACGGTGAGAGCTGATTTATTTTCAGCAATTGCAACCTCACTCGTTCTCCTTGTCTTCTCTCCCCCTTCCTCTCCCTCTCCCTCTCCCTCTCCCTCCTTATGTTCCCCATTAGATGTCTGGACCTTGACTGATGTAACGACTTCCACTTTGCCCTCAATGTTCATGGAAGACTCCACCTTTCTTTCGGAGTCCAGCGGTACTTCGTCTTGGACACTTGGAAGACCTTCGGAGGTGGGCGTGGCATGTCCATTAGTGATGGGAGGAGGTGACTTGGAAAGATCTATGTCTGATCCTTGTTCCTCATCACTTGAGTCGTTACGGCCATTTTCTTTATTTCCCAATGCCTGTTAGAAGGAATACAGTACCATTTCTCTCTCTCCCCTTCCTTTCTCTCTCTCTCTCTCTCTCTCTCCCTCCCTCCCTCCCTCACACAAACACTAACACACATTCCAATAGACCTAGGATGTAACATCACTCTTACCTTTGTGATGACCTCATCATTCAATGATGTAATGGTGTCATCTTCCATTGTAGTCTCCTGTAAGTCTGGCGGAGTAGCTGCACCTGCTGTGTCACTCTCATTACCACTGGGCCCCACTGCAATATGAGAGTCTATACTTGTTTCCTGAGGGCAAGGGAGAGAGGAAGAGGGAGAGAGAGGATGGGGAGAGGGAGAGGAATAGGGAAGAGAGGAGGGAAGAGAGAGAGAGAGACATACTTACATTTGCACCCCCCCCCCCCCCACCCCCCATAAAACAATTTATATTTCTGTAGCAGTCACCCCCCTCCCCTTACTGTCTCATCTTCTCCACCCTCTCCAGATCCTAGCAGTGCTGCAGCCGCAGCTGTATCTTGCCTAACGACAGGGGCAGGCCGATACGAGGCCAGCTTCTGCTCCGGCACTTTCACATCATTCTTAGTCCCCTTCGATCCAGGAATTGCCTTCTTCACGGCACTTATCCACTCATCTCTGTCTCCCTTGTTGAGAGCATTCAGCAGATAAGACCTGGGTATAGGGTATATACCACACATTGTTTACTTTAAGGTAGGAAGGCTCATCATAACATCCTTTTCAATATCCTCTGATGGGGAAATACAGTTATACCTTCAAATGAAGTAAGCTACTTTCGCATGCTCTGCATATAGTCACTATCACATTTACTTCATTAGGTGGGTAGAGTGTATACAATGCCTCCCTCACATGCCCATAATCATATTCCATAAAAGGCCCCTGTCCTTAGCAGTGGAGTGGTATAGTACACCTCCAAATATGATTTGCAGTGTGGCCTCTACTGCCCCTCCCTTGTTGTTGCCAGTCAGTATAGTGGTGTATCCCCTATCATCAGTTGTAACTAGGAATGTGTATGTGCATCATGCCTCGTGCCATGGAGCACTTGGCGTCGATGTCGTGGAAGTTACTGTCACAAATGAAATTCCTAAACAGTACTCTAATGACATTCCTAACCATGACACCACGTACCTCCATACATACACATTGGCGGAGATGTGGATCCAGATTAGCTACCTCCTGCTATTAGCTTACTAGCCACTTAGTGGCCATTCCAAAGGGGGGATGTACTGATGCATGTAAACAAACAATAAAGGCTTGCTTTAGTCACATTAGTAGTCATGTGGTGTATCTATCAGGGAAACCAAACGTTGAGAGATGTCCTACTTCACTTATATTGACATGTGCTACTTGTTTAGGGAACAAATCACACAGTAGTGTGTGTGTGTGTGTGTGTGTGTGTGTGTGTGTGTGTGTGTGTGTGTGTGTGTGTGCGTGTGCCAATAGTGCAGGTGTACCAATTTCAAAAACTTTACTCCAGAGAAAACAGTGGTACAATTTCCCATGTTTAGACGCAGTTTCCAGTCGGAAAGCCAAACATTCACTTACAATTTGCAATATAAATCACTGCCAGTCAGATCTGTGCTGGCTGCACACGCTTGCCCCTTCAGCAAGACTGACACACACACACACACCACTGCAACATTCAGTTACCCTACCTGCCACACTGCATGCAGTGGTGTAGCAACATCACAACATGGTACATTTCCTAGTAGATGCATGCAACCTCTGCAATATGAATATTCTTAAAAGGGTGCCAGCAGTGGAGATGGGACCTGCCCACTACACACATAGAATGTAGGCCTGTTGATTAGCCGCATACGTAGACGTGATTGTCTGCACGGAAAAGAGAAGCTTATTCATGACTGGACTATTGTAATGATCCAGACATGCTCAGTCACAGCATTATGATGTAGTTTTCACAGTGGTCTAGGCCACTGTATTACCAGACAATCTGGACACAGACATAGTTTCTACAAGACTAGAGTAGACATGTCCATTAGTCAGAGATGTAACAAGTGTCTACAGACAAACAGAAGATATTCCTGTTACACAGCCAATGAATATGGCCACTACTTACAACAAAGGTACATGTTGCTCCTCTATCGTACGTGGTATGTACTTTTACACCACACCGAATCCCCACGACTGGACTTCAACAATGAAAGGATTCATGCATTGATTTCATGGAAGATAAATCTAATGTTACGGCATGTTATATGAACCAGAGGGTTGAATGAAAGCTGTGGTCTACTTCCATTACACACACGATATTTGTGAGGCCACCCACATCATAGTTGGTGATAAAAATGTGTGAGTCAAAGAGAATACATGGCCCCCAAACTACTCCACATTACATACCTCTCTCACTCAGACACAACCTGAAACCTTCAATACAGTTATTTCAGCTAATGAGTACTCTATAAACACAGCACAGAGGACTAATTGTTTATTTGTATGGTACACTCACTGTCTTTTGTTGACAGGGTCTGGTGCATGGACAACAAGTCCAAATTTACATCCCCTGGGGGCATCCTTGGCCACACTGACTGTGCCATTCTTTAATTTGATGGCTCCAATTCGATTCTGAGATTGTTAGGAGGGAGGAGGGAGGGAGGGAAGAACACAAATGACAAGACTAGAGCAATGTTTATAGAATTACATGCTCTGTGTACAAGAGCAGTTACAAACTGTACAAGGTGGGCGTGTGTCTACTCGTGCAGTCCAGAGCTATTGGCTGCAGTGCAGGCGTGGACAAAAACCCACGTAGCAACGGGTCTGCAAGGCAGCAACACTCACCCCAAGCGTCTCTCCCTTGGCAATGTCCACTTTCCACTTGTTCTCAGAGTCGTAGTACACCAAGAATCCGGGGTAGAGCACGAAGTAGCGATACTTGAATGCTGTGTGCCAAGCGCCCTGTTTCATCAAAGTACCTTTCTTGCTGGGCTTCGAGAGCTCGAAAGCGAACGTCCCTCTCTTTGCCATTGTTACTGGTTTCTTTGCTGACCAACTTTACTATTGTATGTGCTTCAGCATTTTTATCTGTGCTGGGGGGGGGCCGTTCTAATTACATACCAACATATTCACGGAAGTGAACTATTGCGCATGCGTAAAGTAGAAGTATGCATGTGAGCCCGAATGTCTCTTCCTGTTGAAACACGTCCTCTGCACGTTCCTTCTCTGGAGGAACTGGCCAAAGGTTCGTTTGCATACTACGAATGATTTTTAACAACCTGTGAAAACACCACAGGCCGTATGTGAGCAATGTCACTAGGTCTAATACTTTCACAGTTCAGTCAGTATCCATGATGATGTGGTATTTCCGGTATCCAGGCCATTGACAGCCTGTCCTTGGCTTCTGTTGAAATTGTGCATTCCAATTCATCTGATATTTTCAAGAACAGATTCATGAATCCACATCTACTGTTTATATACATCACTAATAGTTCTAGAGGATGGATTAGCCTCCAATTTTAAGGAGGCGAGTGTCAGTGTTGTGGAGTGTCCTGATCTCACTCTGCCAACATGGAACCTGGCCGCCCCAGGCAAGTGGATTACGAGGTGCCCCTTCATTTATCACTTTGTTAACTGCACTTGTCAATTATGTTGAGGTGTCAGAATCCAATACTTCCTGCACCATGTAAAGGTTAATGATGTAGTTTGTTAGGTATGAGATTCAGTGCGGGGGGGGGGGGGGGGGGGGGGCTCAGTGAATGTGTAGTTACACTGGGTCAGTGAATGTGTAGTTACACTGGGTGAAACCTCAGTGAATGTGTAGTTACACTGGGGGCAGTCCTACCCCTCAATCTACAGTCCTATTAGCTTACTGTATTGAAAACAACTTTGGGTGGGGCAACTACTGAGGTAGAGTGTCAAAGGTCTGTTTATCACTGCCCAAACTGTTTATTACTGCTCAAATGCTACATGTCCCAGCCCATGTGTACGGTGATACTCTCATCACTGATATCCCTATCAATGAGCAGTGAGAGGTCCTCTCCCTTACTGTGGAGGGGAATGTTCAATTGTATGCACCTACGACCTAACCATTTGGAACTATGGGTTCATAGTTGATATTTGACCTCGGTTGACCTCGGTTGACCTCTCATCTATTTACAATCCAAAGTTCTAGGCTACTTCCTGTACTGCATCATTTCTGAAAATGGTTGTATCTAAAATGTGACCTGAAGTAGGGACAGACCGACCTTGCTGTAGCAGTGACAACCTTCCAACCCCTGAAATCAGGACACTCCTATCAGGACACCTCCAATAGAACATCTCAGTGTTCCAACTGCATGTGTGCATGTGATGCAGGATGAAGTGGTATGACCGCTACCGCAGGATGCTACGCATGGCCTCCTTCATTCTATAGAGAGACATAATTAGTTATAGACTTAATTCCAACAGCCTTGAATGGTCAAGTGACATTTTATTGTTTTCGATAGAACACCGGATATAATGAAATAGAGGATGTTGTGATACATTACAATGGTTGCAGTTGAACAGTCTGATGCCATCTCTTTCTAAATATAGGGCTGTGTGGGTCACCACGGTTACTGGATGTGGGCGGAGTCCCATACCTCATACCAGTACCAGACATGAAAAAGGTAATTGGCATTATAGCCAGTTATGGTTTACGTCACATGCTGCCCAACTGAATATCATGTAGGATATCACTGAGTATCGATGATGTAAACATTACATAATGATGTTAATGGTGGTGTGGTTCAATATGCGACCTCCCTGTCTATAAATCTCTGGTGTGTAATTTTATTCCTGGGTCAATAGTGTCTGCTGCTGTGGGGCCTAAATTTATGCATTCATGGAAAGATTTTGTCTATCCACTATTTTGCTATGTGTATACAAGTAATGGGAGATGTCACCTTATGGAGCCCCAGCCCCTGTTGTTCCCCAGCCCCCATTAGGATGTGACCATTTAGTCCTTACCAGAAGGTGACCAGTTAGGAGAGGAATGCATGTATTTGGTAGGCAAGGTCCATATTTAATCCACCGGGAAGTACCTGTGGAGAGTTGATATGGTTGAATATATGTAAAATGGAATTGTAGGAATGTAAGGTATTACAGTGACCTGTGTGGTATCTGTATGGGGAGTCAGGATGTTGTTGGTCTGTGGGTTCTGAAGATATTTTATTGATGAAACCGTGACTCTTGTCCTCCTCTGTGAAAATATGTCTGCACTCTTTCTCTCTCTCTCACTATCCAGACTTACAATCTAGCAGAAATGGCCCGGCTTGCGGGGTTACCGGGAGGGTTCGTCATCGGAGCAGGTGCGGGGTCTAGCAACGTCTCTGGGGTCAACTGCGAGGTAAGGGATACAAATTGTACCATGCACAACCACCTAACTTGTCCTGACATCAGGAGTTGGGAGGGAGGAGGGGATGTTATTCCTTTTGAACGTGGTTGTTCACTGGCTCTAGATGATGCCTAATGCCCGCCTCCCAGATGACTCCCACCCTGGCCACAACAACACTCACATTGCTAAAGTCTCCAGTGAGGTATGTCACTCCCTCTTACCTGTCAAGTAATCCAACTCTGGGGTGTTTTCAAACAGTAATAATATTACATTTCTAATAGCTATGCCCATTAGGTGTTATGTAATCATCTGACGGCATAGTCTGAATTCTGTTCCAGGATGGCTCCTGTGTTCTGGAGCAGTTCCCCTCGCTTGAGGCGGGGCCCCTTGCAAATGTGTTGCTGAGTGAGGGTAAACCAGGCAAGGTAGGGATAGAGATAAATAGCCATTTCTAGTGTGGATGACAGATTGTGTGTGTGTGTGTGTGTGTGTGTGTGTGTGTGTGTGTGTGTGTGTGTGTGTGTGTGTGTGTGTGTGTGTGTGTGTGTGTGTGTGTGTGTGTGTGTGTGTGTGTGTGTGTGTGTGTGTGTGTGTGTGTGTGTGTGTGTGTGTGTGTGTGTGTGTGTGTGTGTGTGTGTGTGTGTATGTGTGTGTGTGTGTGTGTGTGTGTGTGTGTGTGTGTGTGTGTCCACCAGGTGTTGGAAGTGCGAGCTAGGAAACGCACAGGTCAAGATAACTTTGTGTCAGTGATGCGCAAGGCAGTGGGAGACAAGTATGGAGATGACCCAGTTGCCCTTGGTGGTGTCTTTCTCATCACTGCAGGGAAAGCCAAGCTACACGTCATGGTGATTCTGTTCGTACTATGAACGTGATGCCTATCATTGTGTGTAACTCTTCTCTATGTTGGCTGCAGCCTGATTTCTCCAAGGAGCCATTGACGTCAGATGATGCTGTTAACAAATGGCTTCAGTTTTACGAGATGTCATCTCCCCTCATCTGTCTCTCGGAGTTTGTCAGCCATGATCCAGTAAGTGTGTGAAAGAGAGTGGTTCATAAGTGTGTTTGAGAGGAAGCTTCTTGTCTCTAGGGGCTAGACTTACGAGTGGAGCACACTCACTGCTACAGTAACCATGGAGAAGGGGGTCATTATCACTATGACGTCACACCAGATGATGTGGAATATCATGGATATTACACTGTTGCTGAGCAGTTGGTTCGCATTGACCGGCCTGTACAGACTCATAGTTTTGGGAGAGACTGAACATATGAATATGATTAAATTAATACGCATGCGCATTACATTGTGACGCCGTTCTGTGGATTTGAAGATGTTGGTAATTTCAAATTTGTGGCTATTTTTCAGAGTGGGTGAGATTTTAAGTATCTGCATGGCACAGGGCTGTGAAATTGTCCTCCCTGGCCTTTGGCCGGGCTGGCAGCGCTACACCTCTGACTGTGCTTCACGGGATGCTCGGCTCTGCTCGAAACTGGCGCTCTCTCGGACCCCGCATGGCCGAACGGCTCGGGAGAATGGTAAGTAGAGTAGTCACATGGTTGAGCACACTTCTCATCTTCCATCTCTCTTTCTCTTTCTCCACAACACAAGGTGTACGTGTTAGATGTGAGAAACCATGGCGACAGTCCGCATGTCTCCGAGATGACCTTTGACCTTATGGCTCGTGACACTGTTCATTTCCTAGAGGAAAGAGACATTGAGAAGACGGTTCTTCTTGGCCACAGTTTGGGTGGTTCCTCTGCAATGTACACTACTCTCAAGTAATTCCTGCTCACAGTCCACCACTCCATTTATACATGTTACACATCCCTCTACTACCCAATACTGATTGGCGTGTGTGTGTGTGTGTGTGTGTGTGTGTGTGTGTGTGTGTGTGTGTGTGTGTGTGTACATAGGTATCCTCAGCTAGTAGAGCGACTGGTTGTGTTGGACTCCACTCCCCTCAGGCCTCGGAAGCAAGTCAGCAACGTTGCTGGGTTACTGAGTCACCTGAGGGGCCTTGATATAACTTCCCTCACTAGCAGGAGAGATGCTGACCAGCAGCTGCAGGACAAAATACCTGTGAGTGTTTCATGTAGGTTGACTATGTAAAGTATCCCCCCTCCTCCCTCCCCCTCTCTTCCCCTCCTCACCTAGTCTGCTCCTCTAAGGGACTTCCTACTAACTAATCTTCACCTGGAGGAGGGTACAGGGAGGTTCAAGTGGAAAGCTAATTTGGAAGTTTTGCAGAAGACTTTGCCCCACTTAACTTCATTTCCTGATACAGGATCAGCCACATATACTGGCCCCACCCTTTTTCTTGGTGGAGGCAATTCTGACATAATAGGGTAAGTCTGAAGTCTGATCAGCCCCTCCCTGACACTGCAAGAGAGGGCAGGGCTAGGAGGGTGTTTGAAGTCCGATCAGCCTCTCCCTGACACTGCAAGAGAGGGCAGGGCTAGGAGGGTGTTTGAAGTCTGATCAGCCTCTCCCTGACACTACAAGAGAGGGCAGGGCTAGGGCTATATACGGGCTAGATCTCTAAAGGCCTATACGAGTGGTGTGGTGTTTATTGTGCTTATGCAGGGAGGACTCCATTCCTGTCATAGAGACACTGTTCCCAGGTGCCGAAGTCCAGCATATTCCTGGAGCAGGTCATCTGCTCCATGTGGACAAACCAGAGGAATTTCTATCGGCTCTCACAAACTTTATGTTGTCATAGTATCAAAGTCATGTTTATTATCATGCCCACCCCTTGAAAATTAATATTATTGATGATGGGATATGTGCCTGAATTCATACAGAGGCCAGGGCTAGACAGAGTAAGCGGAAATTATACCAAGCACCAACAAAGTAGCCGTAGAACTGTCAGTTACTATTAGTTCCGATCCAAGAAGACTGTGTTTCTATAGCTATGAGTGCTCACATACCTCACGTCCACGTACCGTGGCATCATCCTCACCATCCTCCCAGCGAGAAGCGTCTCCTGGACGGAGTGGACATCGCCAACCCTCTGCACAGCGGCTACATGTACAAGGAGGCCCACTCTCATTTAGTGTTTCACAAGCGCTTCTTTGTACTGTTTCCTCGAGTTCTGGTCTACTATGAGAAAGAGTCTGAGTACAAGAAAGACGTCGCGAGAGGCACTCTTGAGGTACGCAGTACTTGTAGTGTGCATGACGTGAGACTAGCAACACTGAGGGGTGAAGGTGTGAAGCGCTGTATAAACCGTGTTAGCCCTGCCTACATACTTTGTAATTTGTCACAGTTTTAGCATATGATATCCCATTCCACCTACAGCATAGACACAAGGCCATTGGACTGGAGGGACTGTATCTGACAAAGCCAGAGAAGAAGCCAAAAGGAGGGAAGTTCTGCTTCATTCTCCATGCTCCAGACAAGGCCAATGAGAGGCAGTGAGTGATCACATATTTTACCTAATTAGTAAATAAATGTGTGAGGACACTGACACAATGGCATGCCTGAATGAACATAGTAAACCCACATCCTAAGGAAGTCAGGCACATCCACCCACATCTCTAGATTTGTCTAGTCTAGTTGCATCACTGCTACATCATGTATATGACACCTTGGACTTTCTGTTTTTGGTGGCTTCAAGGTTCTATGATTGTCCTCATGTGCAGTGACTTCCTGCTGGTGGCTGAGTCAAGGGAAGTGCGCAAGCACTGGATCGAAGCTCTGCAGGAGCAGAATCCCAACCTCCTGGAATCTACACATCACGTCAAGGCAATTGATCCCGACACCCCAAAACAGATGCGTAGAATCCGTGCCCACTCAGAAGAACCGTCGAGCGAATCTCTGAGCTCACTTGTCACAACTAGTGTCACTACAACTACTACTGTAGAGGTCCATTCACAGAGCAATGGAGAGACTCGGCCAACTCTTAGCCCTCAAAATAGTTCTCAAAAGCAGCCAATATTTAGACTGATATCTGGGGAGAGCAGCACCTCTGAGGGCACTACCTCAGACCAGCTTCACCTGGACATCCAGCACCTGGACATCAGGGAGGGGCCTAGTGACGTGGAAGATAATGTTTAATGCATAATCACATGCAGACAGTGCCTATTTATCTTACTGCTGCCTAGACTGAAAATTTTTGATGTATTGTACAATATATAGTATATACAGTTCATTCAGGAATCTTCATCAATGCTTGTGTGAAATGCTAGAGCTATTTCTCCTGGGCTGTAGGTGCTTGTTCTCTTTAACCAGTTTGAGTCGGGTTTTGAAATATATTCCAATGACTTTGGCAGTGAGCATCCACTGTCAAGGGTCTGCAGTCTCAATTTCATGATGTAGGTCGGAGTTTTGTGTAGCTTTGCATCTTCTCCGGCCAGCTGAGTATTCTGGGACTGCAGTTGTTCCACCCAGATGCGCATGTCCATCTTCCTCTGGCAGACCAGTAAAAATTCTCTATTTTAGAGGAAGGAGAGAAACAATAACACAGCTGTATGTAGCATAAGAAATATGTTTGCAGGTGTTCGTTCGTGTGAAACATAATAAGTGATACCTATAGAGCTGTTTGTTATGGTCAAAATTTTAAGTTTCAACAAATGTATAAATAAACTTGTATGTGAGCTTCTTCATTTTCTCTATGGGCCAGGGTTTGTAACATTTACTGTGATATTCTATGCCTCTGCAATGGGCAGATATGTAACTCACTCTCTGTGATTAGAGTTTTCTGGTGCATGTAGTGTAAAGTAGTGTTTCATCCCATGAGGTGGAAATTTGGGTCTAGTCAGGTACATGCCGTCCAACTTGATCAGTGTACAGTGAAGAGGCTGAAGAGAAGAGAGATTTAATGCTGTTAAACGTACACCTCTCACTGCCAGTACAACACTCTACGTGGCAATGTATACTTACCAATCCTTGGTGCTTTTTTACATCTTCTTCAAAATCTCTCTGGTGAGTGTAGTAAACTAACAGTCCGCCTTCGTAGAGAGCGAAATATCGTTTGCTGAAAGTGTAGCTGTTCTTGTCCTGCTTGCACATGTGCCCCACAACGAGAGGGTGGAGGGAGGATGCATCCTTGAAAGCTTCAACTGTGCGCTGTTTGGAGCGGTTCAGCGTCATCTTGCAATTGCGGTGCTGGAGATTGCACGTACATGTATTGCAGAGTCTTTACTGCAGAAAGTAATCGGCCTACTTAGCAGAGCTAGCCCTTTATACTTGAGCGCATGCGTGTATTTTATGGTTTTGCGGGCGGACATCCTGACCACATGTAGCACTCATCTTCGCACCGGAAGGCGGAAGCTAACGGGATGACGGCTGACTCGGGCTACGTAAGGTGAACGTAACAGCTATTAAATAGTACGCATGCGCATTCTGGGATCTATAATTAGCTGTGGAGCAGCCAACCATTTCAGTAGATTTTGTGTGTGGAAACAAGGACAAGGTGAGCTGAAAGCCTCTAGGCAAGTATATACATATACACTGTAGGAACTGTACATCTGTCACCATTTCCTTATGTGTGTATAGGATATCTTGTGGAAAATGGGCGGTAGTTCTAGCAAGCATCGTCACAACCAGCCCGGAGCTGGAAACCGTGACGGTCGTTCCGCCCCCCAAGCCGCAGTCAAGAAAGGTACCACTCTAGCTAGGAGCAGTGCAGCTCAACGTGTAGTTACTATTATACCTGCGTCATGGTCTCTCAACGCAGAAGCCACACCTCTGGAGACAGTTCCTCAAGGAGTGTTTGACGTTGCCATCAGTGCTACTAGAGAGGATGGAGCTCTGGCGGAGTTTATCAAAGGTGTGGGGCCTGGGGACTGTGGTGGTCAGGCCTGGGGCTGGAGGGGATAGTAGTCCAGAGTGTTGGCATGGCATGACCCAGAGTTAGTGGTGTTCTAACCTCCCAACACTGGCATATCAAATTTCATGTTTAGTGTCGAAAATATATTTATCCTGTTCTGTTTCATGTGCAGGCAAATTGGAGGGTGCATCTCTCTCTGTCTACTACAAACCCAGTAATGCAGAAGCTGATGCCAAAGTACTTGGGAAAGTACTAGTGGACACAAAGGTATGTAGGCACTGACATCACCTCAGGCCCCTTTTAGTCAGTGAGCAAAGCCCGTTACTTCGTTAGAGTTGCATTTTTGATACCCAAGACCACTATGAATGAGTAGGTCTTCTGATGTTGTCTGTGAGTGCTCTAAATGCACATGGTATGTCTCACAAAATACCCCTTACTGCCTCCCAAAACTCAGACATGCACCCCTAATTCACACATGTACACACTTGAGTGTGATCTAATTCTCATGCACAGTGTTTGGTGTCGGTGGTGAGTGAGACCTCAGCCAAACTGAACCACTGCTCGGATCACGTCTCTCTGGCCTACATCTCCAACAAACCCATTGTGATCGCCTCCGTTCTTCCAAAAGCAGACATTCTAAAGAGCTTTGAGTTTGGAATGTGAGTACAGCCGCACTACACAGCGTATTGCCCTATGAATACTGTTTGTCTGTGGGACCTTCATAGTTACCTCACTGGAATGGAATGCTATTAACCCTTGGCTCTCATCACTGACTGAGGGTGGCTTACATGAGGTCTGGCAAGCACTCCATCTCTCTCTGTCTCTGTCCCTCTAGGAAGCTGACTCTGGAGAATCTCTATTGGTATGTGTTTGCTGATGAGAAGGAGAGAGAAGACCATGGTCTCCAGTTTGTGCAGCTGGTGCAGGAGCAGCTGAGCAAGCCAGCCACTGAGGTCAGTCAGACTTTAGGAAGCTAATGACGACAGGCTCTAATCACCTGGTACCAGTGGAGATCGTCCCCAACTGACACTATTCTGCTTCACAGGCCACACTCGAGACGGTGACAGTGTCTGAGTCCGGAGGAGGGGGAGGCGCCTCTAGACGTCGTGCCCGGATCAACACCAAGCTGCGGAGTCACGGAAGCTCCTTTGAGGAGACAGTTGACACAACAAAAGACACGTTCTTCGACCGCAACTTCCCGGGAGAGACAGAGGTTCCATGGTTCAAATTCCAGCAGGCTTTCTTGTCCGACTATGAAGCACAGCTTACTGGTAGGTTCAGTGAACACTCACTTGAGAATGAATTGCACCTGACTTTCTGAAATGAGTTAGAGTGAGTTCTTTGTCACATTCCAGGGTTGTTTAATGAGGACCAAGTGCCCTGGTTGCTGGATATGTTAAAGTCTGATGTGTTTGGAGGTGCCGAGAAGATCTCGCGTGACCACTTTATGACCATCCGTGGCGATTCGCCAGAAAAGAATGCATTCTGGAGGGTTGTCTCTCAGATTGCAGTGGAAAAGTTCAACATGCAGGAGGTGTTTAACATGAGGTCTACTGTCCGCCTCACAGCCATTGAGAAACTATGTGAGTTGTGCCCTCAGTGAATTTTTTCAATTCCCAAATTGTCTGGCGTAGATCCCCAATTACCCTAGTAGGGCTGCTGTGTATGGGTATAGGAGTGAGGTCATAGGTTAATACCATTACAGGATTCAGTGTAGAGGGCACTCGTGTCAGGGTTCATATCTTGTAGGAATGTCAGTGTGTGGTTTTACTACAACATCTCCCTCCCTCTCTACCACACACACACACACACACACACACACACACACACACACACACACACACACACACACACACACACACACACACACACACACACACACACACACACACACACACACACATGCACACACACACACACACACACACACAGCTCAGTTCCAGAACCCTGCTGTGGTTGATGCCCTGATTCAGCTGCTCAAAGACGAGGACCCCAATGTCCGTGCTGTGGCTGCCATATCCCTCGGCCGTACTGGAAACGACAGTGATTATGTTGTGGACGAACTGATTGGTCTGCTGGGGGACAAAGATCGTATTGTGAGGCAGGGAGCGTGCCTCTCCCTTGGACATCTCAAAGCTGAAAAGGCTGTACCACATGTTGGACATGTCTGGTAAATACCAACACACTCTATTACCAACAGACTGTAAACCCATTTGTCATTCCTTCATACTCTCCTCTCTCATCCTCTCCTTATAACAGGCGAAATGACTTTATCTCTGTGGTACGTAGTGCAGCCCGTACAGCTCTGGAACTTATGGGGAACGAATCTGCTAAACAAGTGCTGAATGTGACTAAGATATTGGAGGAGGAGATTAAAGACCTAGAGGGAGAGCATGCCATTGTTTAATTAAAACTTTAACACAAATCTATATCTACTTACAGTGCTGACATTTACTGATTGATATATTTTATAGCATTAGCTGGAGAGTTGTGTATAGCCATTGCAATCTTGTGTTTTTATTATAAAACTGATAAAATTTGATTTATAAACGGAAAGTAGGGAAAAAAAGTGATTCCACCCGGGATCGAACCGGGGACCTTGAGTGTGTTAGACTCACGTGATAACCGCTACACCATGGAATCACAGGCAAGGAGGCTGTTCCAAAATTCAGACTATAAAGCCAGTCAGCATAAATGGACGCCAGTTCCTCGGCCTCGAGCACCTGCACAACACGCTATTAGACACACCTCTGTCTAGTTCTGTAGCTACACACCCAGTAAACTGCTGAGGAAAGAGGAGTAGGTCTGCTTGCCAGTCACAACTCCCGAAGCAGCTGGATTATTCCGCACTGTCTTGACAGAGAAGCAGCTGCCATCACCTCCAGCTGGTCCACAAACCTCCACCTCCACTACGTGACTTGTCAGGCTATATGGATAGAATGGTGACTGCAGCACTGACTTTCTCCCTAATCCCACCTTGGATCTGCAACCAGGCATCCTGTCACTCCATCAAAGCCGAGGTTGTGGGCTGCAATGGCAGCACAGGCCATTGTGTTGACATTGTTAGGAGCTAAAGGACAGAGGTCCCTTACAGGACCTGAGGATCACCACATGAGAAGAAGAGAAAATAACCCTTCCTCTAAATAACTCTCTCTCTCTCTCTGTACCTTCATAAAGTGTAAGAGATGTCCCTCTGACAGTTGTCAATAGTTCGGCAAGATGACCTGTGAGCTTGAAAGCCGAGGGATGTTTTTTCATGGTCACCTTGAGTCCCTATGTCATGGGAGTTGGGGGGGGGGGGGGAGGCATGATTTATGTGTGAGATCTCTACTGCACCACTCCACAGGGTGTACAACTAGAGGGAGATTCTTACTTTCAGTGTTCCTCTGTCAGCCATTTTCTGTACGTCATGTCCTCCCCAGAAGGCTCCAGCAGGAACATACAGCCCGTGGGTACCATTTCTGGCCTCTCCCACCACCTCTCTCTCTACTGCTCCATCAGCCAGTGCAGTGGGAGAACCAATCTGAATGGAAGTTAGTAGTAGCTCAGTAGATGTGACCACATGCTAACTAGTGCCAGTGCTACAGTAATTTAGCTACTGGGAATTTGCAGTTTAGTGTACACTTCTGCAGTCTGTAAGTTACCATAAAGTCGGCAGTTTGGAGGAAGAGCTTGCCATAGTCAGTTATAATGGAGGGGTGAGCTACCTCCACGATCAGGTCGGGGGACATGGATGCAGCATTGCTGAGGTCCAGGAGCACGAGCTGGTGTGGTACCACACCTTCCATCTTGTCTGGTGATCTATTCCACACAAATGCCACCTCATAGCTGCCACTGTAGTCACTCACTAGCACATCGTACAGATAGCGTCCTGAGGAAGAAGTGGAAACCTATTGCACTCAATCTGATCTGATCAAACCTTTGTGTACCTAGTCTTCCAAACCCCACTATGCCCACTCTCCTCTTCTTCCTTGGTGAATCCATAAGCGCAGTGCGTGCTAATAGAGCTGAATTGAGCACGTGAGATGCCCGGTAGCCATAGTGACAGCTTGATTCGCAATCCACAACGTGTAAAGTAATAAAGTATGGCGAACATTGACAAGAAGTTAGCTAAAAAGCTGGCCAAAATGCCCGAGGAGGAGCGGCAGGCCTTCTTGGAGAACCTTAGGCTACAAGAAGAAGAGAATCAACGCAAGAAGGAAGAAATGCTCCTGCGATTCCTGAAAGTACGTATGTAAAAGCTTGTTCACATGCTTGTATGCATGCACGCACGCATAGGACGCTTACTTCTGTACAGGATAAGTTGGAAAAGGAGGAGAAAATCGCAAAAGTAAACCAGCTGAAGTTACAGAACCAATGGCGAGCCATCATGAGAAAGAGTCAGTCCAGATCCAGGTAGCCAGCTTGTAGCTGATTTTTTCTAATACTCTTCCAGCCAGGGCAGACGACCTGCAGCGAGATATTGGTATCACGAAAGAAGTATTCCAGAGAAAAGTGGACTGCAAGAATGCCCTCATACAATCCCTGGCAAAGGATATAGAGGAGGCAGAGGAGCAGTATCGTGTGGCTTTACGAAGACACCTTGTCAAGTTGGACGAAATGGTTGCCTTCCAGCAGAAGAGGGTCAAGAACTTGGAACAGGAGTACAAAACTGAACTGGACACCATCTGTGCTGAGTTCAATGGGGAAAGGTACTCTATGAGCA